>SOPI01000174.1:5000-294451 GCA_021307395.1 Trypanosoma vivax | reverse complement strand
TGGTGCTTATGGAATCCTGTACTTCACATATAACAATGTAATTATATATCGTCGTATTTTCGAGAGGAACCAAACTCATAAACCGTCGATACAACTTTAAACCATCAATCCAAAAAAAATAATTAACAACCAAACTAAGTCTACCAATAATCCACAAACCACCTTGAATCGGATAATTAGAAGAAAAAAAATGAATGTAGCCGTTCAGCTTACCAGAGCCAGGCACCGAGCGGTACGAGCCACGCCAGAACGCAGCACCGTCACCATTCGACGCTGTCGCAAAAAGGCCCTTGTTCCACCGGTACACGCAGTTCAGCGACGTGGTCTTGTCACCGGCCTTGCACCACTTCGTGGGTTCACGTCGAACAGCAGCGTTGCTCAGCGCATCGCCACCGAGGAAGCTGTACAGCTCCTGTTGTTCTTTGCGTACGAATGAAATTGATCAAAGATAGCCTTGTGCGCGGCATCGGACTGGTCAGCAGCCAGCACGGCACCGGCCTCGCGGCACAGGCGGTCGGAGCTGCTGTAGTCCACGCGGTACGAAAATCCAGACCTGAAGCTCTCGCTCGGGAGGGAGAGGTAGCGCCTGACGTTCACAGTGACCCTCCCGTCCTCCGCGGAGGCCAGGCGCGCGTGGCACGCAACGTGCACGCACAGCAGCAGCAGCAGCGGCCACGCGCCAGCCGTGCGCACACAAGCAGCCGTCCTCGCGCGCGCGTCAGTCGTCATCACTTGTCAGGTGTGCCCGTCTGGCCGCACCGCACGGGCAGTGGGGGGCAAGAGGCGGGGGGCAAGAGGCGGGGGGCAAGAGGCGGGGGTGGCAGGTGGCAGGTGGCAGGCGGGTGGGATGGGGAAGCGCAGCCACACGGCGCAGCAGCCGGCAGGTGGCTCGGCAAGCCACGGCAACAAGCACAGAGCGTGGCGTGGCGTTAGGGGTGGGCGGGCGGTGCGGGAAAGTGAAAAGGATGAAGGGTGAAGGGTGGTGGTGGTTGGGAGGCACGCCCCAGCCACGTTCGCGTGACAAAAGCACGCACGACAGCCACACCGGCGGAAGAGGGCAGATGAAAGAGGACTCACGCTTTGCCGTGTAGTCGAATAACTATAGCAGTTAAGAAGGTGGGTTACCGCGATAAATGTTTATTAAACACATGACACTTAATTACGTTTCCTTATACGTTCAGACATCCAGTTACACGAACAAATAAACACATGGACCGATGGGGGAGTGTGGAGTGGGTTTCTGTGAAAGTGGGGGGAGAAAGGAGGGAGATGGGAATGGACACAAAGGCAGAGCTACCACGCGTGAACGCGCTCCATGCCGCGGTTCTGGGGCGGCACGAAGGGCGGGGCATCGGCGTAGTAGGCGCCTGTGTCGTTTGCGGTGCCAACCATATACGGCACGTGGAAGGATTCGCGCAGCACCATCGGCGTCACCTTCTCGCCGTCACGGGAGCGGGAGCGGCACACAAAGAGCAGCACAATCAGCACTATGGCGACGATAACCGACAGGAATACAAGCAGGATGACGTACCAGTACCTCTCCGCCCACGTGGAGGACGCGCCAAGACCCGCGTGCCCAGCACCACCCGGCACCGGCGGAGCAGACGTGGCGTTGCCAACAGGGCCCGGGGAGGTGGCGCTTGCTGTCCCTGACGACGACGATGGAGTGCCTGCCGCGCCGCCCGACGGACCCGAAGAACCATCTGCCATTGTGGTTGGCGAGGAGGGGCTTTCAGTTGTGGACGAGGATGACGTCGTGTTGGTCGGGGCCACAGTCGCTGTCGTCGAAGTGGTGGTACTCGTTGGCGCTTTTGTGGTAGTCGTCGTGGACGTAGTGCTTGTCGTAGTCGTCGTCCTTGGCGCCTCAGTAGTCGTAGTCGTTGTAGTCGTGGTCGTGGGCGCCCTCGTCGTGGTGGTGGAGGAGCTTATCGAATCCTGCGACTCGCACACAGCAATGTAGCTGGTCACGTACGTGCCTTGAATTGGTGCTTGGGCGTAGTGTGGCTGAGCGCTGTTGACGTCACGCCAGTACATGGCATGTTTGTCATTGAGATGGCATTCCACGATATTCAGGTAACTGTCTTTCGGGTACAGTTCATTCCAGTGCGGTGGATAGCCGTTCATCGCGGCAGAGCCAGATACACCATAAAGCGAGCCACGCCAGAACGCAGCACCGTCACCATTCGACGCTGTCGCAAAAAGGCCCTTGTTCCACCGGTACACGCAGTTCAGCGACGTGGTCTTGTCACCGGCCTTGCACCACTTCGTGGGTTCACGTCGAACAGCAGCGTTGCTCAGCGCATCGCCACCGAGGAAGCTGTACAGCTCCTGGTTGTTCTTTGCGTACGAATGAAATTGATCAAAGATAGCCTTGTGCGCGGCATCGGACTGGTCAGCAGCCAGCACGGCACCGGCCTCGCGGCACAGGCGGTCGGAGCTGCTGTAGTCCACGCGGTACGAAAATCCAGACCTGAAGCTCTCGCTCGGGAGGGAGAGGTAGCGCCTGACGTTCACAGTGACCCTCCCGTCCTCCGCGGAGGCCAGGCGCGCGTGGCACGCAACGTGCACGCACAGCAGCAGCAGCAGCGGCCACGCGCCAGCCGTGCGCACACAAGCAGCCGTCCTCGCGCGCGCGTCAGTCGTCATCACTTGTCAGGTGTGCCCGTCTGGTCGCACCGCACGGGCAGTGGGGGGCAAGAGGCGGGGGTGGCAGGTGGCAGGTGGCAGGCGGGTGGGATGGGGAAGCGCAGCCACACGGCGCAGCAGCCGGCAGGTGGCTCGGCAAGCCACGGCAACAAGCACAGAGCGTGGCGTGGCGTTAGGGGTGGGCGGGCGGTGCGGGAAAGTGAAAAGGATGAAGGGTGAAGGGTGGTGGTGGTTGGGAGGCACGCCCCAGCCACGTTCGCGTGACAAAAGCACGCACGACAGCCACACCGGCGGAAGAGGGCAGATGAAAGAGGACTCACGCTTTGCCGTGTAGTCGAATAACTATAGCAGTTAAGAAGGTGGGTTACCGCGATAAATGTTTATTAAACACATGACACTTAATTACGTTTCCTTATACGTTCAGACATCCAGTTACACGAACAAATAAACACATGGACCGATGGGGGAGTGTGGAGTGGGTTTCTGTGAAAGTGGGGGGAGAAAGGAGGGAGATGGGAATGGACACAAAGGCAGAGCTACCACGCGTGAACGCGCTCCATGCCGCGGTTCTGGGGCGGCACGAAGGGCGGGGCATCGGCGTAGTAGGCGCCTGTGTCGTTTGCGGTGCCAACCATATACGGCACGTGGAAGGATTCGCGCAGCACCATCGGCGTCACCTTCTCGCCGTCACGGGAGCGGGAGCGGCACACAAAGAGCAGCACAATCAGCACTATGGCGACGATAACCGACAGGAATACAAGCAGGATGACGTACCAGTACCTCTCCGCCCACGTGGAGGACGCGCCAAGACCCGCGTGCCCAGCACCACCCGGCACCGGCGGAGCAGACGTGGCGTTGCCAACAGGGCCCGGGGAGGTGGCGCTTGCTGTCCCTGACGACGACGATGGAGTGCCTGCCGCGCCGCCCGACGGACCCGAAGAACCATCTGCCATTGTCGTTGGCGAGGAGGGGCTTTCAGTTGTGGACGAGGATGACGTCGTGTTGGTCGGGGCCACAGTCGCTGTCGTCGAAGTGGTGGTACTCGTTGGCGCTTTTGTGGTAGTCGTCGTGGACGTAGTGCTTGTCGTAGTCGTCGTCCTTGGCGCCTCAGTAGTCGTAGTCGTTGTAGTCGTGGTCGTGGGCGCCCTCGTCGTGGTGGTGGAGGAGCTTATCGAATCCTGCGACTCGCACACAGCAATGTAGCTGGTCACGTACGTGCCTTGAATTGGTGCTTGGGCGTAGTGTGGCTGAGCGCTGTTGACGTCACGCCAGTACATGGCATGTTTGTCATTGAGATGGCATTCCACGATATTCAGGTAACTGTCTTTCGGGTACAGTTCATTCCAGTGCGGTGGATAGCCGTTCATCGCGGCAGAGCCAGATACACCATAAAGCGAGCCACGCCAGAACGCAGCACCGTCACCATTCGACGCTGTCGCAAAAAGGCCCTTGTTCCACCGGTACACGCAGTTCAGCGACGTGGTCTTGTCACCGGCCTTGCACCACTTCGTGGGTTCACGTCGAACAGCAGCGTTGCTCAGCGCATCGCCACCGAGGAAGCTGTACAGCTCCTGGTTGTTCTTTGCGTACGAATGAAATTGATCAAAGATAGCCTTGTGCGCGGCATCGGACTGGTCAGCAGCCAGCACGGCACCGGCCTCGCGGCACAGGCGGTCGGAGCTGCTGTAGTCCACGCGGTACGAAATCCAGACCTGAAGCTCTCGCTCGGGAGGGAGAGGTAGCGCCTGACGTTCACAGTGACCCTCCCGTCCTCCGCGGAGGCCAGGCGCGCGTGGCACGCAACGTGCACGCACAGCAGCAGCAGCAGCGGCCACGCGCCAGCCGTGCGCACACAAGCAGCCGTCCTCGCGCGCGCGTCAGTCGTCATCACTTGTCAGGTGTGCCCGTCTGGTCGCACCGCACGGGCAGTGGGGGGCAAGAGGCGGGGGTGGCAGGTGGCAGGTGGCAGGCGGGTGGGATGGGGAAGCGCAGCCACACGGCGCAGCAGCCGGCAGGTGGCTCGGCAAGCCACGGCAACAAGCACAGAGCGTGGCGTGGCGTTAGGGGTGGGCGGGCGGTGCGGGAAAGTGAAAAGGATGAAGGGTGAAGGGTGGTGGTGGTTGGGAGGCACGCCCCAGCCACGTTCGCGTGACAAAAGCACGCACGACAGCCACACCGGCGGAAGAGGGCAGATGAAAGAGGACTCACGCTTTGCCGTGTAGTCGAATAACTATAGCAGTTAAGAAGGTGGGTTACCGCGATAAATGTTTATTAAACACATGACACTTAATTACGTTTCCTTATACGTTCAGACATCCAGTTACACGAACAAATAAACACATGGACCGATGGGGGAGTGTGGAGTGGGTTTCTGTGAAAGTGGGGGGAGAAAGGAGGGAGATGGGAATGGACACAAAGGCAGAGCTACCACGCGTGAACGCGCTCCATGCCGCGGTTCTGGGGCGGCACGAAGGGCGGGGCATCGGCGTAGTAGGCGCCTGTGTCGTTTGCGGTGCCAACCATATACGGCACGTGGAAGGATTCGCGCAGCACCATCGGCGTCACCTTCTCGCCGTCACGGGAGCGGGAGCGGCACACAAAGAGCAGCACAATCAGCACTATGGCGACGATAACCGACAGGAATACAAGCAGGATGACGTACCAGTACCTCTCCGCCCACGTGGAGGACGCGCCAAGACCCGCGTGCCCAGCACCACCCGGCACCGGCGGAGCAGACGTGGCATTGCCAACAGGGCCCGGGGAGGTGGCGCTTGCTGTCCCTGACGACGACGATGGAGTGCCTGCCGCGCCGCCCGACGGACCCGAAGAACCATCTGCCATTGTGGTTGGCGAGGAGGGGCTTTCAGTTGTGGACGAGGATGACGTCGTGTTGGTCGGGGCCACAGTCGCTGTCGTCGAAGTGGTGGTACTCGTTGGCGCTTTTGTGGTAGTCGTCGTGGACGTAGTGCTTGTCGTAGTCGTCGTCCTTGGCGCCTCAGTAGTCGTAGTCGTTGTAGTCGTGGTCGTGGGCGGCCTCGTCGTGGTGGTGGAGGAGCTTATCGAATCCTGCGACTCGCACACAGCAATGTAGCTGGTCACGTACGTGCCTTGAATTGGTGCTTGGGCGTAGTGTGGCTGAGCGCTGTTGACGTCACGCCAGTACATGGCATGTTTGTCATTGAGATGGCATTCCACGATATTCAGGTAACTGTCTTTCGGGTACAGTTCATTCCAGTGCGGTGGATAGCCGTTCATCGCGGCAGAGCCAGATACACCATAAAGCGAGCCACGCCAGAACGCAGCACCGTCACCATTCGACGCTGTCGCAAAAAGGCCCTTGTTCCACCGGTACACGCAGTTCAGCGACGTGGTCTTGTCACCGGCCTTGCACCACTTCGTGGGTTCACGTCGAACAGCAGCGTTGCTCAGCGCATCGCCACCGAGGAAGCTGTACAGCTCCTGGTTGTTCTTTGCGTACGAATGAAATTGATCAAAGATAGCCTTGTGCGCGGCATCGGACTGGTCAGCAGCCAGCACGGCACCGGCCTCGCGGCACAGGCGGTCGGAGCTGCTGTAGTCCACGCGGTACGAAAATCCAGACCTGAAGCTCTCGCTCGGGAGGGAGAGGTAGCGCCTGACGTTCACAGTGACCCTCCCGTCCTCCGCGGAGGCCAGGCGCGCGTGGCACGCAACGTGCACGCACAGCAGCAGCAGCAGCGGCCACGCGCCAGCCGTGCGCACACAAGCAGCCGTCCTCGCGCGCGCGTCAGTCGTCATCACTTGTCAGGTGTGCCCGTCTGGTCGCACCGCACGGGCAGTGGGGGGCAAGAGGCGGGGGTGGCAGGTGGCAGGTGGCAGGCGGGTGGGATGGGGAAGCGCAGCCACACGGCGCAGCAGCCGGCAGGTGGCTCGGCAAGCCACGGCAACAAGCACAGAGCGTGGCGTGGCGTTAGGGGTGGGCGGGCGGTGCGGGAAAGTGAAAAGGATGAAGGGTGAAGGGTGGTGGTGGTTGGGAGGCACGCCCCAGCCACGTTCGCGTGACAAAAGCACGCACGACAGCCACACCGGCGGAAGAGGGCAGATGAAAGAGGACTCACGCTTTGCCGTGTAGTCGAATAACTATAGCAGTTAAGAAGGTGGGTTACCGCGATAAATGTTTATTAAACACATGACACTTAATTACGTTTCCTTATACATTCAGACATCCAGTTACACGAACAAATAAACACATGGACCGATGGGGGAGTGTGGAGTGGGTTTCTGTGAAAGTGGGGGGAGAAAGGAGGGAGATGGGAATGGACACAAAGGCAGAGCTACCACGCGTGAACGCGCTCCATGCCGCGGTTCTGGGGCGGCACGAAGGGCGGGGCATCGGCGTAGTAGGCGCCTGTGTCGTTTGCGGTGCCAACCATATACGGCACGTGGAAGGATTCGCGCAGCACCATCGGCGTCACCTTCTCGCCGTCACGGGAGCGGGAGCGGCACACAAAGAGCAGCACAATCAGCACTATGGCGACGATAACCGACAGGAATACAAGCAGGATGACGTACCAGTACCTCTCCGCCCACGTGGAGGACTCGCCAAGACCCGCGTGCCCAGCACCACCCGGCACCGGCGGAGCAGACGTGGCATTGCCAACAGGGCCCGGGGAGGTGGCGCTTGCTGTCCCTGACGACGACGATGGAGTGCCTGCCGCGCCGCCCGACGGACCCGAAGAACCATCTGCCATTGTCGTTGGCGAGGAGGGGCTTTCAGTTGTGGACGAGGATGACGTCGTGTTGGTCGGGGCCACAGTCGCTGTCGTCGAAGTGGTGGTACTCGTTGGCGCTTTTGTGGTAGTCGTCGTGGACGTAGTGCTTGTCGTAGTCGTCGTCCTTGGCGCCTCAGTAGTCGTAGTCGTTGTAGTCGTGGTCGTGGGCGGCCTCGTCGTGGTGGTGGAGGAGCTTATCGAATCCTGCGACTCGCACACAGCAATGTAGCTGGTCACGTACGTGCCTTGAATTGGTGCTTGGGCGTAGTGTGGCTGAGCGCTGTTGACGTCACGCCAGTACATGGCATGTTTGTCATTGAGATGGCATTCCACGATATTCAGGTAACTGTCTTTCGGGTACAGTTCATTCCAGTGCGGTGGATAGCCGTTCATCGCGGCAGAGCCAGATACACCATAAAGCGAGCCACGCCAGAACGCAGCACCGTCACCATTCGACGCTGTCGCAAAAAGGCCCTTGTTCCACCGGTACACGCAGTTCAGCGACGTGGTCTTGTCACCGGCCTTGCACCACTTCGTGGGTTCACGTCGAACAGCAGCGTTGCTCAGCGCATCGCCACCGAGGAAGCTGTACAGCTCCTGGTTGTTCTTTGCGTACGAATGAAATTGATCAAAGATAGCCTTGTGCGCGGCATCGGACTGGTCAGCAGCCAGCACGGCACCGGCCTCGCGGCACAGGCGGTCGGAGCTGCTGTAGTCCACGCGCTGATCATATGCGGTCCTGAAGCTCTCGCTCGGGAGGGAGAGGTAGCGCCTGACGTTCACAGTGACCCTCCCGTCCTCCGCGGAGGCCAGGCGCGCGTGGCACGCAACGTGCACGCACAGCAGCAGCAGCAGCGGCCACGCGCCAGCCGTGCGCACACAAGCAGCCGTCCTCGCGCGCGCGTCAGTCGTCATCACTTGTCAGGTGTGCCCGTCTGGTCGCACCGCACGGGCAGTGGGGGGCAAGAGGCGGGGGTGGCAGGTGGCAGGTGGCAGGCGGGTGGGATGGGGAAGCGCAGCCACACGGCGCAGCAGCCGGCAGGTGGCTCGGCAAGCCACGGCAACAAGCACAGAGCGTGGCGTGGCGTTAGGGGTGGGCGGGCGGTGCGGGAAAGTGAAAAGGATGAAGGGTGAAGGGTGGTGGTGGTTGGGAGGCACGCCCCAGCCACGTTCGCGTGACAAAAGCACGCACGACAGCCACACCGGCGGAAGAGGGCAGATGAAAGAGGACTCACGCTTTGCCGTGTAGTCGAATAACTATAGCAGTTAAGAAGGTGGGTTACCGCGATAAATGTTTATTAAACACATGACACTTAATTACGTTTCCTTATACATTCAGACATCCAGTTACACGAACAAATAAACACATGGACCGATGGGGGAGTGTGGAGTGGGTTTCTGTGAAAGTGGGGGGAGAAAGGAGGGAGATGGGAATGGACACAAAGGCAGAGCTACCACGCGTGAACGCGCTCCATGCCGCGGTTCTGGGGCGGCACGAAGGGCGGGGCATCGGCGTAGTAGGCGCCTGTGTCGTTTGCGGTGCCAACCATATACGGCACGTGGAAGGATTCGCGCAGCACCATCGGCGTCACCTTCTCGCCGTCACGGGAGCGGGAGCGGCACACAAAGAGCAGCACAATCAGCACTATGGCGACGATAACCGACAGGAATACAAGCAGGATGACGTACCAGTACCTCTCCGCCCACGTGGAGGACTCGCCAAGACCCGCGTGCCCAGCACCACCCGGCACCGGCGGAGCAGACGTGGCATTGCCAACAGGGCCCGGGGAGGTGGCGCTTGCTGTCCCTGACGACGACGATGGAGTGCCTGCCGCGCCGCCCGACGGACCCGAAGAACCATCTGCCATTGTCGTTGGCGAGGAGGGGCTTTCAGTTGTGGACGAGGATGACGTCGTGTTGGTCGGGGCCACAGTCGCTGTCGTCGAAGTGGTGGTACTCGTTGGCGCTTTTGTGGTAGTCGTCGTGGACGTAGTGCTTGTCGTAGTCGTCGTCCTTGGCGCCTCAGTAGTCGTAGTCGTTGTAGTCGTGGTCGTGGGCGCCCTCGTCGTGGTGGTGGAGGAGCTTATCGAATCCTGCGACTCGCACACAGCAATGTAGCTGGTCACGTACGTGCCTTGAATTGGTGCTTGGGCGTAGTGTGGCTGAGCGCTGTTGACGTCACGCCAGTACATGGCATGTTTGTCATTGAGATGGCATTCCACGATATTCAGGTAACTGTCTTTCGGGTACAGTTCATTCCAGTGCGGTGGATAGCCGTTCATCGCGGCAGAGCCAGATACACCATAAAGCGAGCCACGCCAGAACGCAGCACCGTCACCATTCGACGCTGTCGCAAAAAGGCCCTTGTTCCACCGGTACACGCAGTTCAGCGACGTGGTCTTGTCACCGGCCTTGCACCACTTCGTGGGTTCACGTCGAACAGCAGCGTTGCTCAGCGCATCGCCACCGAGGAAGCTGTACAGCTCCTGGTTGTTCTTTGCGTACGAATGAAATTGATCAAAGATAGCCTTGTGCGCGGCATCGGACTGGTCAGCAGCCAGCACGGCACCGGCCTCGCGGCACAGGCGGTCGGAGCTGCTGTAGTCCACGCGCTGATCATATGCGGTCCTGAAGCTCTCGCTCGGGAGGGAGAGGTAGCGCCTGACGTTCACAGTGACCCTCCCGTCCTCCGCGGAGGCCAGGCGCGCGTGGCACGCAACGTGCACGCACAGCAGCAGCAGCAGCGGCCACGCGCCAGCCGTGCGCACACAAGCAGCCGTCCTCGCGCGCGCGTCAGTCGTCATCACTTGTCAGGTGTGCCCGTCTGGTCGCACCGCACGGGCAGTGGGGGGCAAGAGGCGGGGGTGGCAGGTGGCAGGTGGCAGGCGGGTGGGATGGGGAAGCGCAGCCACACGGCGCAGCAGCCGGCAGGTGGCTCGGCAAGCCACGGCAACAAGCACAGAGCGTGGCGTGGCGTTAGGGGTGGGCGGGCGGTGCGGGAAAGTGAAAAGGATGAAGGGTGAAGGGTGGTGGTGGTTGGGAGGCACGCCCCAGCCACGTTCGCGTGACAAAAGCACGCACGACAGCCACACCGGCGGAAGAGGGCAGATGAAAGAGGACTCACGCTTTGCCGTGTAGTCGAATAACTATAGCAGTTAAGAAGGTGGGTTACCGCGATAAATGTTTATTAAACACATGACACTTAATTACGTTTCCTTATACATTCAGACATCCAGTTACACGAACAAATAAACACATGGACCGATGGGGGAGTGTGGAGTGGGTTTCTGTGAAAGTGGGGGGAGAAAGGAGGGAGATGGGAATGGACACAAAGGCAGAGCTACCACGCGTGAACGCGCTCCATGCCGCGGTTCTGGGGCGGCACGAAGGGCGGGGCATCGGCGTAGTAGGCGCCTGTGTCGTTTGCGGTGCCAACCATATACGGCACGTGGAAGGATTCGCGCAGCACCATCGGCGTCACCTTCTCGCCGTCACGGGAGCGGGAGCGGCACACAAAGAGCAGCACAATCAGCACTATGGCGACGATAACCGACAGGAATACAAGCAGGATGACGTACCAGTACCTCTCCGCCCACGTGGAGGACTCGCCAAGACCCGCGTGCCCAGCACCACCCGGCACCGGCGGAGCAGACGTGGCATTGCCAACAGGGCCCGGGGAGGTGGCGCTTGCTGTCCCTGACGACGACGATGGAGTGCCTGCCGCGCCGCCCGACGGACCCGAAGAACCATCTGCCATTGTCGTTGGCGAGGAGGGGCTTTCAGTTGTGGACGAGGATGACGTCGTGTTGGTCGGGGCCACAGTCGCTGTCGTCGAAGTGGTGGTACTCGTTGGCGCTTTTGTGGTAGTCGTCGTGGACGTAGTGCTTGTCGTAGTCGTCGTCCTTGGCGCCTCAGTAGTCGTAGTCGTTGTAGTCGTGGTCGTGGGCGCCCTCGTCGTGGTGGTGGAGGAGCTTATCGAATCCTGCGACTCGCACACAGCAATGTAGCTGGTCACGTACGTGCCTTGAATTGGTGCTTGGGCGTAGTGTGGCTGAGCGCTGTTGACGTCACGCCAGTACATGGCATGTTTGTCATTGAGATGGCATTCCACGATATTCAGGTAACTGTCTTTCGGGTACAGTTCATTCCAGTGCGGTGGATAGCCGTTCATCGCGGCAGAGCCAGATACACCATAAAGCGAGCCACGCCAGAACGCAGCACCGTCACCATTCGACGCTGTCGCAAAAAGGCCCTTGTTCCACCGGTACACGCAGTTCAGCGACGTGGTCTTGTCACCGGCCTTGCACCACTTCGTGGGTTCACGTCGAACAGCAGCGTTGCTCAGCGCATCGCCACCGAGGAAGCTGTACAGCTCCTGGTTGTTCTTTGCGTACGAATGAAATTGATCAAAGATAGCCTTGTGCGCGGCATCGGACTGGTCAGCAGCCAGCACGGCACCGGCCTCGCGGCACAGGCGGTCGGAGCTGCTGTAGTCCACGCGCTGATCATATGCGGTCCTGAAGCTCTCGCTCGGGAGGGAGAGGTAGCGCCTGACGTTCACAGTGACCCTCCCGTCCTCCGCGGAGGCCAGGCGTGCGTGCCACGCAACGTGCACGCACAGCAGCAGCAGCAGCGGCCACGCGCCAGCCGTGCGCACACAAGCAGCCGTCCTCGCGCGCGCGTCAGTCGTCATCACTTGTTAGGTGTGCCCGTCTGGCCGCACCGCACGGGCAGCGGGGGGCAAGAGGCGGGGGGCAAGTGGATTGTTTGAACTTGATTTCTTTTTTCATGTGCAATGTTGTATTGCCCTTTGTATAAAAATGTATTTTAGTTCTTATTCATATATTTTTGTAACTCCAGACCTTGCTATTCTGCTATTTTCCTCACCGATTTTTTTGCTGTCATACTTTTTTTTCGTTTGAGTTTATATGTTCACTGGGAGTGTTGCTTTGCTTGTCTCTCTTTTTGTTTTCTGTTTTAAAGTGCCCTATTGTCACCAGAGCTTTTGCTTTCAGCATTATTCCGTTTTTTGTGTGTTTATTGCTGTGTAAGGAAGTACGTTGTATACAATTTCGCCGATCCAAAGTCAGTGGTTTTCTTTTTTCTGACCAACAAGTCCTCATGCCTACGTTACACCAAGTTTTTTGTAGCATATACTAAGTGCTCTTTTGTTTGCATTTTCTCTTTCCCGTTGCGTTTTTGCATCTTGGCTTTCGCTGACAGTGTTTGTAGCTGCGGCTTTACTGTTGCTATTGCTGTTATTTTTTTGTTTTTCACTGTCACCACCGCTTTCCAATTGTTTTGGGATACACCATGAAGAGGTATTGGCATTGGCTTCATTCATTATGGTCTATGACATGGAAAGTGGCGCTGGTCATGAGGAGAAGGCCGGCTCAGCAGAACCCCCTTCTACTTTATCCGACACCACTACTGGCCGTGTCGTTTCGCTGTTCATGTTTTCACTACATGAACGAAACATTATTACTTAGACCTTCTCCACGCTTTTGTCAAAAGAGTGTTGAATGGGGGATGTAAAATAAGAGGCCCAAATGTTTAATGTGGCCCAACGTGCCCGCCTCAGTCAATGCAGCGTGGAATTTACCAAAGATAGACTCAGTGGTATGATGGAGGAATATGCATTTCATGTAAAGTATACATACGAGTTCATTGCTTTGTTGTTACCTCCGCGCCTCTATATAAGAAAAAGACAGCTTTTTTAGCGATTCACTCCAGACGGAATTAGGTCCGAGTACAGCGCAAAACGTCTGCCAAATGAAGGGAATGTAGACGAACAGAAACAAGAACAAAAAGAGGTGCCGATGCTACGGTGTTGGAGGGAAAGAGGGAGAAATTTAACGTCTGGATCCCGTTTGACTTTATAGGTAAAAATTAACTACATTCTAAAACGGCAGCTGAGTGAACAGGGCCGCTCCACGCAGCACCCAGTGACTCTCTGTGTCAGAGGTGGATCTTGGTAAGTCGATCGTAAGTATAAAGTTCGTGGAATGCCCAGTGGTGGAGAGCACACCGCGTCTATCAGTTGTCTTGTAGCAAGGGCATCGGTAGAGTGGTGCGTCAGGGATGTCCTGAGGGCGGCATGGAAGCAAGCGAAGAATGGGAAACTTGATAAACAGCTCCTTTGGACGACTTTCACATAGCACCTCATTGACTGAGTCCCATCCTGCTCCCTCTAGAAACAAGCCATAGATAAAGCAACCGTCCTCAGGGGCTGTTTTCACCGCCTCCTCAACCACCGCAAACTGCCAGGTCAATTTGTCTATCGCGATTTTCCACTTTCGCGCGTAGTTCTGCATCACACCGGTAAGGAAGGATTGAGTAAAGTAGAAGCCACTTATCCAAAACATCGCCGGTGGTCCTTCGTCGCACCACTTATTTAGAAAGGCAAGGCGCTCTATTAAATCATTCACATATGAACCAAATGGCTTCAGTGAGGGATACGATCTCTTCTTCCATATATCGGGCACCTTCCCATCATACATTGCATTGAAGACCTCCTCGAGTTCTGCACTCATCACAACCTTTCCGCTAATAGCATCCTGAACGTCCGTCAGCGTGCGCCGTATGACAAGCAAGAGACGCTTGTAACGTATGGTTTCCTGTAGCAATACAGTGTTCATTGACTGAGAGTAAGTGATCGGATGCCTCTTTTGAATTTCCTCAATGTCAAACGGTACGGGTAGGCGAGAAAACACATGCTGTGCCATATCCCTCACTGTCGTTTTTGGATCTAGCTTGGACGCGGAGTCGGATGAGTCCCTGGGCTGTGTCATAAGCGTGGCCTCCAGTAAATTCCTTGCGTCCCTTTCATCCTTTGTGATATCCGCGTTCTCATGTAACCCAAACACACCTGGGGGTTGCTGCAGTGGCAGGCTTTGAATGTACTCCACGTATGTGTTGTACTCACCAAAGGATGGGGCGTAGTAGTCCGGAGTCTCTGAGGAAAAGAGATAGTCGTCCTCTAGAATTAATGGATTCAGGTAGATTGAGAGGATCGCCATTATACATCGGCGATCCCAGTCGTCTGTAACACGGCCGCCGTAGTTGCACTGGCCAGTGAGGTAGAGAAGTGCGTCGTATGGCACCTCGTCATTCTCTTCAAGGAACATGTGAAGTTGGCGGACACTGATACGGCGGTCAGTGTCATTGAACTCATACATTCGATTCCAGCCAAGTGGCCCAAATTGTCGTCGTTCCTGCACAACTGCATGGAAGAAACAAAGGCCGAAAAGCATTTTTCGGAACGCCTCAGGTTTAGAGGAAGAGTTGAAGAACTGTTTATCTGCCACAGGGTCTGAGAGGTAGGACTGGAGGAGATTACTCTTGAGCCCCTTTGGTGGCTCTTGTACCAGTTTGACACCGCTTTGTAGAATGGAAATGGGGAACGTATCGCTTGGGAGTGAAGTAAGCCACAGACGATATTGGTCGTTTAAGTTTGCCTTGGCCGCTACGTCGCTGTAATTCTCAATGATGCGTGAGAGCTCCGGCATAAAGTCTTGGTACAAGTGGCAGTTCTGCAAAAACACCCAGTGCCCGCTTCGTATACCTTCCTCGATAAGCTGACGTGCAAACACCCCCTGCCCCTGACCGAGGGAAAGTTTGAAGAGACGGCTACTCATGTTCCGCTGCTCTGCAAGCCTGTCTAGCTCCACGCTTGGGTCAGCACCTGGCGACAGAACAAGAACAAGCGGGACAGAGGGATCATGACTGAGTTCATTAACCACACCTTCAAGAGTGTAAAGTGAGGGTTCAACAAAGTAGTTGCCCAGTTTCTCACGCACATACTCAGTCACTGCTGGTACTACCTTATCCGTGCGGAAGCAACGGACAATTATGAGCTGCAGCACGTCCCGCAACTCCTCGATAGGTGCTGGCTGGGTGAGTGCAAGAGGATCCGGTGCCTCGTAGTACTGGCGAAAAAAATCCTCATGCTCACGTACAAGCTTTGGAAACGACGCAAATTCCGGCAACTGAGTGCTAGCACGCCATATAAGCTTCCAACATTGATCAGGGAGCCATGATGAGAACGGGTTGGCCGTGAGACCTTCATCAGCTTCGAAGCCACCTGTAAGAAGCCAACGTAGGAGTGTAGGATTCACCTCGTGTATCTTCAGGCACATGATGAAGGAGAAGAGCAACTGATCTCGTGCAAACAGAGAACGACAGATTCGCTGATACAACGACATCTGAAACGTTGTTCGGATGTTCTTGTTACGTATCTCCACATCTTCCGACGCCTCGCTGTGTTGAAGAGCCTCCTGAAAAATAGACACATACGCGCTGAGGGAGTGCTGATACATTGGGTCAATGTTAGCCAACTCTGTCACACAAAAAAACAGAATTGCTCCAAGATTGGCAACGCTGATAAACAAGTTCCGCGTACGGTCACTAATGCGCTCCATTGCCTCAATTTCCGTCTGCCGTTTCGCGATCTGGTCACTCTGCACCTTGGAACTGTCCAGTTCCTCAATAGCTGTCTCGCTCTCCAGTATATTACCCTCGGAGGACAAGATGGCAAGAATCTTATCCTCCGTCCGCTTCAAATTCGCCTGGTTTTCAGCTGCCTCGAGAGTCAGTGCCTGCTTCTTCTCCTCAACCTCCCTACGCTCGCTCATCATAACGCGTTGCAGCAGCTGGTCCTGCAGACCTTGTTGGGTGATCATAAAGTTTATCAGTGTAACCTTGGTGCTGACTTCAGGGAGGTAGTGTGGCCTTGGAAGCTTTGTAGTCATGTAGAAGCGGAAGTTTTTGTTCCACTCCACAGGCTCACCCACGTGAATTGCCATAACAGTCCCCTCCCGAGTTAAACGTTTGAGGAGGAGGTTCTCAAGCGTGGGGTCTAACGTCTCCTCAACGCTCTCAAGGAGGACCGGCCGCCCCTGCGCAATGGCCCCACGTATAGTCTTCATACAATCGGGGTCAGCGGGACGCGTGATGATAAGGCCGTTCGCACGCTCCATGTTGCGGATCCAGTTGTTGGCCTGTTGCTGGGGGTCAACAAACAGTGGCCAACGATCAGACGTCTTCACAATAACAGCATTATCAATAGAGAAGCCGTCCGATGGCAATTGCTGCAACTTCCATGCCTGAATATCAATGGGGGACCCAACAAACTTGGCAAGGGCATAATCTTCCGAGAAGAGAACGTTGTGCTTCCTACACATCCCGAGCCATGTCTGCAAGGCTCTCTCACGGTATCTGTGCAGGAACGGACCCAAATAGGCCACGACACCGGCACTAACAACAACGTTTCCAAGCACATACTTAAGTTCCTCCTCAAAGCGCTTACTTTCCCCAGCAAACCGAACTTTCTCCCCTCCAAGTCCTTCAATGAGTTTCTTTGCACGCGTCAGCTTTACATCAGTATCACTCACTTTTTCCTCAAGGTCCTGTTTGTCTTTCTTCACGGAATCGAGATGACTGGTGAGAGACGCTAACTTCTCATTCACAACGCGCAGTTCTTCCTTCTTCTTATTCAAACTCTCCATAGCCAGGTCATATTCTTGCTGTGCAGCTGCGGCCTGCGCTAAAAGTGGCTTGATGATCTTATTTTGCTTATAGTACTCCACCACAGCACGAATATATGTAGCAACACCAAGCAACGCTACTGAAGTCTTCTTGATATTTTCATTCTTGAACATGTCGCTCGTCATCTTCTTAACAACCTCCTCGATCTGCTCCTTGGGAGCCGTGTCAACAATCACAGGATACGCCGTTAAGAGGATGTTTTTGAATTCACCTGTCAACAAAGTGACCTTGGCATGCTCCCAATAGGGCACCACCACACTGCCGCTGATCGGGTCACGGACAGGCTTCGGTTTGTACTGGCCACCAAGCAGCGTACAGAGCACCTCAATCACATACTTCACACCCTGGGGTGGGGTCTTGAGTGCCTTAATTTCTTGCAGCGCCTTGGGATCCAGGTCAAGAACAGCGCGTTGGGCCTGCTCAACAAGTGGCTGTGCTTCATCCACCTTTTTCTGCGAAGCATCCTTTATCTCCTTTGCCGCCGCCGCCTGCTCATTCGCTGCCGCCTCATCCACGGCAACAAGAGCTCGCTGCTCCTCTGCCGCCTTGCTCTCCTGCTCAACTTGCTTGATGAGCTCGTCAGTCTCCAACTGCTTATTTGCCAACTGGGGTCGCATAAGGGCCAGTTCCTGTTGCATGACCTCCACCTGATCCTCCGTCTTTTTAAGTTGGGTTAAGCCATTGGCATAACGGTGCATCATGGCAGTCAGCTCAGCGCGCTTCTCACCCAGAAGACGCGCAAAAGTGGATAGCAAATCCAGGTAAGAAGTTGGCGTGACATAAGTGTACTGGCGCATTTCCTCAAAGTAGACTTGACCAAGCTCCCGCACCTGCTTCTGATACGAGACAAACATCTCCTCCACAGCCGCTCGCTCTTGAGTGGTGAGGTCTACTCGAGAAAGAAACCTGGAAGCGACAGACCGCAAACCATCCTCCGGCCAGTCTCGGAACCAGTCAATTGTGGTGCAGTTCACCAGCGAAGGGAACTTCCGCAGACGGTCGCGCAAGGTGCTTCCAATGGGAGAAAAGCAAAGAGCAATATGCATGTACTTCCTACAGCGCTCAGTAAACAATGCTTGAAGGGCCTCGGCACTATCCGGCCTGCCAAGTTCCTTTCCGATCTCTCGCAGGGATGCCACGGCATTTTCATATACCTCCTTATCCTGCTTTGTATCCCATATGCCCGGAATCTCACTCGTGTTTAACAAGCTGCAAAGATCCTCTAGAAAATTTTCTGTTGTGATTTGAGTGTCAGTCATCACAAACACCGTAGAATAACCGTTCATGCCAGCACGCAGCAAAAGAGAACGAATGTCGTCCAAAAAGTTGGAATGGTCATAGTCCTTTGTGGGCGTGATAGTCATATAGTCGCATTCCTGCAGGAAGGCAGCAAATTTCACACAACTACGCCGCCCACTACCGCCAACACCAATGAGGAGAAGATGCCCACCAGGCTGGCGCAGAACGCGGCAAATACGCGAGACATGCAAGAGCACATAGTTAAATATGACGAGGTCCAATTCTCCGTGGCTTGTTGCGAGATTGTAGGCTTCCACTTTACTCTCCAACACTCTACGTGCCTCCGCCACGTCGGTCACTTCCTCATAGTAGCCATCTTCGTTCATAAAGGTTGAGAAGAGGGTAGGGTTATCAGGGTCATGAAGATTGTCGAAGGATAGTTTCAGGTGCCGCGCAGAAAGCTTCCGCACCTCCTCAAGGAACCACATCGTATCCCTGTCCTCGGTGAAACGATCCGCGAAGGCACGCGAGACCTCATGCACCCACAGCAACGCCAACTTTCGCTCATCTACCACCTTTGCAGGGTTCACCATATCAATACCTTGGAACACTTTGCTGACGTCACGCAAGTTAAACGTGTAGTGAGACTTCTCCGGTGATGGCTTTAGTTTGTCTACAAGTGTTTCGTAAAGCTCCACAGTGGCACTCACTAACGCTGAAGCGAGCCCACGCAGGGACGGCGCAAACCCCTTGCTGAGAATCCACTCTGAGAGGGTGGTGAATATCTTCCGGAGGGTTGGCTCATCAAAAGCTGGAACGGCAATGGAGTTGAGGTGGCGCGTGAAGCGTTGCGTCACCTCGCTTCTACCACCACCTGCCGGTCCCATAGCACAGAGAAGCAGCATGTCAACAAGTCGCCGGAAGTCAATCCCATCCTTCGTATGATTGTACCAGCCACCATGGTCTAGGAACTGGCGAAGTAGTTCAATCGGGGGTTGGGCACCGTACTCCTCCAACTGCGGCAAATTTGTGTCGTCAACGAATATGAGCATCTTTTTGTTGATTGGTGGGCCATACACACCCTTGCGACGCTTTTCAAGGCACGCATCAATGAGTCGCTGAAGGTGACCGGCAGATGTTTGGGCGGAAAACTGCAACATATTGAGGGAGTAGACATCCTCTGGAAGGGACTTGAGAAGTGCCTTCATCATCATAGTCTTCCCTGTGCCAGTATCACCCACCAGCAGTATGGGGTGCATGGAGCCAATCATAAGCCTAGTCAGATACGAGTACCGAGTCTGGTCGCTCGTCGGGACAATCACGTCCTGGTACTCCGTGCCCTCTTCAATAACAAGCTCGGAGACGTAATCAGCCCACTGAGCGAAGCGAATATCGCCCTCCGTTTCCAGACGTACGTCAAAGAAGGAGCGCCTATTTTCCATGATGGGGAGTGTGAACTTGTAAGAGCCGTCTGTCGCAGCAGAAGAAATCACCGAATGCAATGCGTTGCTAAAAACAGCGCGATCCTTGGTGAAGAGACAGCCACCAACTGACCACACGAGCGAAAAGAGAAACCAGCCTTCAATCTTCATCAGTAAGTTGCGTGCCTGCGTGGTGGAATCAAGTCCACCGGCAGCCGCCGTGGCCGCGGCTCCCTCCTCCGTGGCCGTAAGACTGGCAACAAGTGTGGAGAAAAGCTTGATAAACTGTGACACTGCCACTAGGGCACCCTGTGGAATTACAGTCTTGACTTCTTTTCGAGCAACCTCGAGCATGGGATGCATAAAGACATTCACAAGGGTACTGAGGGAATTCATAACAGACGTATCCGCCCTGAGCTGCTCCGGGAGCGTGTTGAAGTACGAGTCAATGAGGCACCGCCAACCGAGCGAGTCGGGCTCCACGTACACCATACCGCAACGGGAAACAGTGGCGGGAGAGGCATGTGCCAGGTCCTGCACTTCGAATATGAGATTCATCTCCTTTGACATGGCAATGATGTCACCGTTTTGCAGGCAAAGCTTCTTGTTGTCATCCAGTACCGTATTCATGTTTTCGATCCATACTGCGTCAACAGGGCCGTCGAGCACAAGCCACTTACGGTCAGTGGACGTGTCCTGGGCCGCCAGCCGGAACCTGTACGGCAAAATACCGTCCGTCCACTCCCCTGACGGTTCCACCTTGCCATACAGCTGTGGCATGGTCACCGACTTTGGGTTCATGGTGAAAAGACGTGTGCGCCGCTCCTTGCCTATCGCCTCCATGAGTCCCAGAGCTTCTGAAAGACATTGTAAAATCTTGGTCTTTCCGCCAAATGAAAATCCCACTAACATCATGCCATGGCGCACAACAATCATTTCGTACGTTTGCCGTATCTTGAGTTCAAAATAGTCAGTCAATTGAAGATTCCGCGTTGCGCAAACCCTCTCGAGGGCAGTGTGCATATCCATGTAGTCCGGTTCAGGAAGTTCCACTCCGGGAAACAAATCGGAGATAATCCCCTTGAACAGCTCAACATCCTGCGTCAGGAACTTGGGAAGATTCACGTCCTGAATGGACCGTAACATTACCACCATCTCGTCCTCATCAGGATATGTCCTCTTCAGTCTACCGGCTGCCGTCAAGACAGCCTTTACAGCGCGCATACCGTAATCGTAGTGATCCTGGGATGAGAGCTGCTCAGAGCACAGGCGATAGGTGGCGACAATCTTCTCAGCCAACTCCTTACCGTAAAGAAAGCCGTAGGAATACAACTGAATCTCCCCAATCATGGCGTAGTTGGGCACCATCATCGCCACAGGTCGAAAAAGGGCTTTAAGGTTATCTGGAAGCTCGGCACGCCCAGCGTAACCCGGGTTCATTGTAATGAAAACCGCACAACCTGGGTCAAGACGTATCTGCGCGCCGTCAAAGATAAATTCCGTGCGCTTCTGAATAATGGCCTCCTGGATAACGGCCACCTGCTGAGCAATCACAGACAGTACCTGGATCTCAATACGATTGAACTCATCAAAGCAACCCCATGAACCTGACTGAGAGAGCCCCTTGAAAAGTTTGGCCATGTCCTTCGCAGTGATCTGGTCCGAGCAGTTGTACACGACACAGTACTTGCCCAACGCCTTGGCAAGGTCTTTCGTCGTCTCTGTCTTCCCCGTACCAGCAGGACCTTCAGGCGCGCCACCATAATTAAGATGTAGTGCTCCAATAAGGGTCCGATAGCAACGATCAGTCAGCGGTGTAATAACGAGTCTTCCGGTGTTGCCCAAATACTCGTAGCCATAGCGCAACGAGGCATTAATCTGATGCACGAAAAGATGGTCTCCTTCCCAGTAGTACCGCAACTGCGCCAGCCAGTCAAAACTTTTTGGAGAGTCAACACCCTTCTCAGAGAGCTGGGCAATGATGTCTTTCGCATGCACCTCAACAACAACTAATGCCTCTAGTGTACATCGCTCAACAACAGCTAGATTACGGTCTCGCACAAGCACAATAAGGTCATCCAACTGAGAAACACACTTTTCATGGTAGGAGGTAAGCCCCACTGTGCCCTCAGCACGCATTCTCTCGGTGGCCTCCATAGTCCAGTACAGCGAACATATAGCTATGACAACTTGACCAGGCCAGGCTCGAATGAACTCAGTACGCTTCTTCCGAGTGGCATAATCTCCAGTTGCCTGTCGCAGCTGATCCAGTATGGTGTCTTTCATTGTTGTCTCGAGTCCTTGGAGCCAAAGCTCTACTCTATTCTGGTAATCACTTGGATTGATAGCTTTGATAAGAGGCACGACCTCCCCTTCAGAAGACTCCATCGCCAGAATGTCATGCGCATCGGCGAAGTGTATGCGTTTGATCCCCTCAAAGCATTTACTGAGGTACGGTTGAACAAGATAGGGGTCCTTGCTATCCGACAAGATTTGCAGGAGCTCCTCATTGGAGATGAAATAAAACCGAGGGAACGCCATGCGCTTCGTCTCGAGAAATTGTTGTAGCTTCTTCAGAATGATATCAAGGTTACTGTTACTCTCCGTAAGCGTTCTAAGCAACATTTCATCCTGGCAACGAGTCAAAATCTGCGGTGTAATCCGTGTTTGCTCCATTATTTTGTGCCACGACTCATCAACCACTACAAATAGTTGCTTCTCCTTTGGTAAACTACGAGAAATGTCCGCAGAGGAAAAAATTGGCTCCAAGTATGCCCATGTACTCTGGCACTTGAACCATTCATCCATGGTGCACTGAATTTTGTCTAGAAGCTTTTCCCACTGCGATACGCGCGCTTGCAAAGCAGGGGCCTGGCGGACGATAGGTTTCCCAAGCATGGATTGAGTCTTGAGAATATGCTCGTCCAGCGTGAGCTGCATAATGTCATTGGCCTTCAACTTGTGGGTATCCTGATATGGCTCCATATCGAACAGCAACTTCTTCCATTCCGTCTCCATCGCCATGAGCTCGCTCTCAAGCTCGTAGGACTTCTGAGCCACCGTAGCAATGCTTTCAATTTGTGGCATGTAATCGAGCATACCAAGCTTGATAAAGTCGCTGAAAGGGCGCCAGTCATTGGAGTCTGCACCACCAGTGCCAAGACTCTGCTTTTCCTTTGGCACACCACAGGCCTGATATATCGCTTTCCAGTGACTTGCCTGCAAATTGCTGCGCAATGCGTAAAGGAGAGGAATGTTTGGTCGGAACGCGGCAATGTTTTCGCGGATGCGCTTCACTACGCCCGCCGGCTCGGCCTCCTTGATCTTCTTTGCGATCACCGCAGCTTTCTTCGCCCAATCGGTTAATTGCCTGTCGGCCTCAACTGGCTGCAATGCATGAAGACGCGTATTTAGCCACCGCTCACTTTCATTCTGAAAGAGACTCACAACCTCCCAGAGCACGTAGTACGGTTCAAACTGCGTCTTGATCTCCTTGAGTTGAGGCCATTTGGATTGCGGTAAGCCGAAGAGAACTTCATGGCTGTTATACAGCTGTATCTGTTCCTGATGCTCCTTAATACGCTGCTCCAGCGATTTGGCCTGTTCATAGTACCGATCAGCATGCGCATCATCACCAAAGTGAGAGAAGTCATCGACAATGTTGCCAAGCTCGACAATGTTGTTAGTAAGTGTCTCGCAATTGTCTCGGAGCGCCTGCATGAGTAGATTGCGGTATTCTCTGCTTCGGAAATTCCCATCCTCCAACTCCTGTTGCATCCGACGAGGCCAGTCGTAGGCCCTATGGTAGTCATAGCACGCCTCGGTGGGAAACTCGTACTTGTACTTAAAGAGAAGATCGAAGCCTGCAGTGATAGTTTCAAAAGTTTTATTAATTCGCTCCTGCCGCCCTGGAATGGCGTCCAGAAACTCCCGTAACTCCTGGAGCTCCTCAGGCGACCGCGGCTCCACAGCCATCCTGTTGCTCATCGCATCATATTCATCCAGCACAGTGGTACAGCTTCCCCAGAGTCGTTTCGCTAGAGACTCCATAAGCGCCGATTGAATGCTCGTTACTTTGGTTATCAACGTAGTCTTTATTTCCCGGCAGTCAATAAAAAACATCTCGTACCTGACGTAATCGGATGTGCGCCCCACAATACGCTCCCTGTCACGTGAGAAGCGTTCAAACGTCCAGTCAAAATCATGCAACGATATCTGGAGTGTCTCCGCCTCTTCAACAATTTCCTCCGGCTGCAGTTGCAGAATGTACTCAAACATCTGGTACATCTGCAAAAGTTGCATCGGTGCTTCAACATTGTCGTCAAGCACCTTCTGAATCATCTCCCGTGCTTCGCGCACCACAGGTTCCTGAACATCAAGTGGTTTCAAGAAGAACGGTTGTAGCTGCAGCAGAGGAAACAACTGCTCGCCCATGCCCTGTATTCTGTCTGCGTGATCAAAGCAGCTGTTAAAAACGTTCATAACTCGTTCTCTCACCTCATCTATAGACGGTGACAGCACAACGTGGCCGTCTTGCTCCACAAGATTCAGGACAAAAAGCGGCTGAAAGCCACGAGGCTGCATTGTCATCTCTACCACGCGCTTTGTGTAAGGTATCTGATTGTGAAAAGTACCAAGTCGCCAAACAAATGGAAGGTCGCTATCTTCGCTGTCACGCTCACTCTTTAGATCACGTTCCATTAACGTTGGTGACGGGGCAACTGATTCACTTCTCGCACGCCGTCGGTCGAGCTCTGCCTCAGCGGCAGCGCGCTGCTCATCCTGCCACTCCTGCTGGCGGCGCTCCCAGTGTCTAGCCTCCTCAATATCCTTCTCTAGCTCGTCCATTTCCTCGTCATCCTCAAGCTGTATCACACGGTAGCGATGAATGAACGCAGCAAAGTCCTGTAAAGAAGCAACCAGAAGTCCACGCAACTGGGAAGTCATCATGATATTAACCATGTTAACAAAGCGGTTCGTGCGGCTTCCGTTGTACCGTTCAATGTCCTCCTCATAAAACTTGAAGTATAGATCAAGGTTATTTAGAATAGTGTAGCGCACATTCATGCTCCACTCATGCCTTAGCTTTTCCCCGATACCCAGGCCGTGACATGACTGCATTTCGTAAAATAGCCGCAGATCTAGTGGTGTGTCGTTGCCGCTGTACTGGGTGAAACAAAGCAACTGTCCCCTATACTCATTCCACTGCGTGTGGATGGAGTGAATCGTTTTGTACAGCAAAGGATGAGTTTGGAAAAGGTTCTCAGCTATAAAGTCCCGTGCGACGTGATAGTTGGGCGAGGGGGTATCAATCGTCCCGCGCAGCTCACATATCTGAACCCCGTCAACTGGCAGGATCACTTCCTCTGGTGGCGACGGCAGTCCAAGTAGTTGAGCCCGTCGTTGCTCCTCCGGATTGCTCATAACCTCGCGCCAATGTGATGCCCTCTTGAGGCTGTAACTGTAGAGCTCCTCCAGCTCCCGTGAGCATTGCTCAATCAGCGGGAGCGAAGTGAGAGGAAATCGGTGTGCAACAAGACGAAGGATCCGCTCTATTTGCTCCTGGCTCATGGGAGCAAAGGCATCGCTGTCCAGCTGTTCAAGATACATCCTTCCACGAAGCGCAGATTCAGTCTCACGGCGATATGCCTCGGCCTGTCGTACACGCTCCAACCACCGCTCCTCGCTTTCTTCGTTGAATATAATGTTCAACCGCGTTGTCCACTTGCTCCGCCCATCGCACTCCCAGACGATACGGTAGCAGCAGGTTGAGTCGTCATAACCCACAACGCGGCAAGCGCGCCACTCGGTCTCATTTGTCACTTTGACAAAATAGCGCGACCGCGCCGGTGTGCCACCCTGCGCTTGTCCCAGCGCCACCCACTCCTCGGGAGTGTGTAACTCAAAGTCGGTGTCGTCAAAGTCCTCTAGCCGGAAGTATGTGCGATTACTTGCGACCTCATCACCCCTTAAGTCCATGCTCTTCTTTTGGGCTTTCCCTACTTGTCTGGGCTCTTTGGTGTCATTCTCTTCATCGGGAATTGATGGCCCGCTAGGCTGCGTCAACTCGTTGCGTCGTGAAGCGAGAACCTTTCGCAACAGAGGTGGCAACCGAACGGGGAGCGGAGCAGCTGCTGTGCCTTTTCGCCCTGTCCCCCACAGATGCAGTGCCAGTGAAGGCTGCGACTGCGTGAAGCCACTCCCACGCGGAGGCACGGAGTAACTCTTCGGTGCCACTCTTAGCGTATTTTCGTTTGATTTTTGCCAGACAGCGTTCTGAATGACCGGAATTTCGTTTTGCTCGAACCGCCGCTGAGTAATATAACCACGCATAATTGTACATCGCTCGGGGAGTGTCTTGTCCTTCAGGAGTTCCTCAGGCACCCGAATGCCGAGCGTGAGGGCCTTACTCGAGACATCCCCTCCCTCCTGTTGCCCTCGATGCTCATCCATTACGTGACTTTTCCACCCCTCTCCACTGCGAGATGACTCCTTACGCCCTTTACTTCCCTTACTTTCTGTATCGAAACAAAAGCAGCCGCTTCTTCCCAGAGAAAGTAACTACTTTCACTTTTATCGAAGTAAAGTCTAGCGAAAAAGTAAAAGGAAACTGGAATGAGATGGAAACAGTGAAACATGCTACAAGTTTCGGGAAGCGTGTAATGGAGAGACGGAATGGCACGTGAGCAAATCACGAGCCCAGTCTGTACTGCAGTGCTAACAAAGGGCCATAGGCAAGCAACGAGTAGCGAACAAGGCACCTGAAGCCATACCAATAACAACCACACGCACACATGAGTTGGATGGGGGAGAGATTGGGGTTGGCGGCTCGAAGCACTTGCCACCACCTGGTTTGAAGCATCCCCGCACCACACCTTCCAAAACCTTAGAGGGAAACGGGGAAGAGGGAAGGGAGCCACACAATACAATCCACCGACTCACCTACCTCCTCTCCTCGTGGCGTCCCTTTTTCAGTGGCCTCGCATCGGCATCGGGGTGGCCACACGTCTCCGCATTAGCCGTCTCGCGTTCGCGTTTTTTGGCTTGCATCTTTGCAATCTTCCTGCGTCCACCATTGGACTTCAGAATACGCATATACTTACGCAGCTCACGCAACCGCTCCCGCGACTCCTCGCGCATAGCAGGAGACACAACAACCGGGGCTTTCTTCGCGCGACGGCGTGCGGCTCTAGACATCACCGGCTGCCGCTTCTGCTCCTGGGCAACGTCCCCTGCCTCTTGAAAAGCGGTTTCAGTTTCAGTGCCTGCTGCAGTTTCACCATTGGCCTGGTTTTTGCCATTGTCATGAGACATTTTTACCTGTTGCCTTCTAAGACAGCAATAGTACAGAAGAGAAACTGTGTGCAAGGGAAAGAGGTGATGAAATGTCAAAAAGATCAACTCTGTGACGCAGGTAAAACATACGGCGCACAACTGCGATTCGAAACCCCAACTTGTGGGCCTGAGCACAACAACCTACCCGTTTATTAGTTCGACTACGGACGTGTAACAAGCAGTACATCAGTCCTTCGCGCCAACCTTCCACATGAGGAAGGAATAAGGGGCTAAAAGGAAGCACCTGACTTCACTCAGCTGCTTGGGGTTCGGTGTCCCCATCGCACCACAGCTTTACAAACCCAACTAACTCAACGTCCCACTGGCGCGGAGAATCACCACCATTTACAAGCGCAAGTATCTCGCGCACAACTGTCTTAAGATACCTGACCGCCACACCTGGTGACCCGTTTATCTCAAGAAGACGCACAATCATTCCTTCTTCCACTATGAGGTCATAGCCAAACATTTGAAAGCAGCGGTAAGGCTCATCAGGGAACACCTTGAGCTCCTCCCGTACAGCAAGTAGCGTGCGGACGATAATGTTCGCTATTTGTGGCCAAATGCAGCTCCCCAACACGTCCGTTTTGTACACTTCAATAAGATAGGCACTGAGCTGCTCGAACCAGAGTTCGTTGCCGCCTTCATAACGTCCAAAGTGCTCCGACCCTTCTTGTAAGCAGTGGTTGGTGACATGTACTAGTCTATCACTGATGTCGTCCCGAGTGTATGGCTGGCAGGAAGTGCGGCAGCTCCCTTGTGAGAAGGCGTACACAGTATAAGGGCATGTGAGCAATGCCCATACTCGAATGTCGAACTTCCTCCCACAGTACAGCAGCGGGCGGTCTACATAACGCTGAGCCACGAACAAGCTTCGCCCCCTTGGATCCAGCGCGTCAATAAATTGCTCAATCTCATTCAAGCTCTGCACCAGCAAAATGCCTTGCCCTTTGCTGCCGCTGCTTGGCTTGATTATCCACACCTCAGCGGGGTGCGCCTCTGCCTCTTTGAGGAACAAAAACCTGTCGTCCTTGCGCTTCTCTTGCTCACCGCCTAATACAAAGGTGCGTGGCATCCAATGCTGGCTTGTAGAGTCAGCTTCGCGCAAAAGTCGTGCCATTGACGCCTTGAGAGTGAGCCGGTGCGAACCACGAAAATAATTCACCCAACGACGCCCACCAAAATGAGAATCGGGTAAAAGCGGTTCACATCGTAGCAAATGGTAGGGAATAGTGAACCTATCTCCAAGAATAAGGTCACAGGTTCCTATTCGACTCTTCGACCGCACCTCGCGCCAGCCAAGCTGCCTCAACTGCGAGGCCATCTCCTCATACACACTAAAGCACGACTCGCCAAGAAAAAAACATGGCTTCCCCACCTCATTCAATGAACAGTGGACTGCTGTTTGGCATTCTCGCCCATCCATCTACTAATGCCTCGCCCCTCTCGACAGTGATGCGTGTATCACCACACCACAAAGCGACGGCTGAAATGCAAAAGTATGAAAGTGAAGGGAAAAGGGCCAAGTGGATGAATGGGAGCGGACAATAAGAAGTAAACAAACATGCATACGCGCCTGTACGACACTGTGACGGAAATAATAATAACAATAATAAAACGTAAAAAAAAGAAGAACTGAATAAGTGCGTGGAAGCACGGCACACCCAAGGCCAAGCCACCAGGTACGTCAGCTCCACCTCCACACTCTTATTAAGAATATATATACTCACCATCCTCATCTTTAATATTGGCTTTTGGTGGCCAATGTTTACCGTTCTTATGATTCCCTCCATTGATAATCGCAACCGATTTATTGCTGAAACTTAACTAGAGGAAAGTTGTCTTATGCAGACCCATAAATTTTCAACTTCCCGTCGACCGAGCAGCTGACAAGTGTGAGAGCGTCCACACCCCAGCACACGTCAGTGACCAGCTGCGACCCGGCAGAAAGCGTGCTCAAAGGTTCCCGTCTCTCCTGAAGGGTGGACCAATCAAACAGCCGAACACCCCTCCCACCTACAGCCAAGTACTTGCCATAGTCATCGAACAAGACAGTGCTCAGTACCTCGTCTGGGAGAGGCGATGCACCCCTAGCGTCCATTGGTTGTATCTCGTACATTGGGCAGGACAGTTTTCGAAGGTCCCACAAGAGAGCCCCACCACTACGCAAACCAGTCGCTAACGTGAAACAATCTGCATTGAAAGCTACAGCACAAACATCACTCCCTCCCACCTCTAAAGAAACGGAGGTGTCCAAACACATTTCAGAAGTATTCCAAATGCAAAAACCGGCCCCCTCTACACCCACTGCCGCCAATGATCCGTATGGATGGACGCCAAGGCAGGTGATTCCTGAAAGCCCTTCAGCCGATGCAGCAACAGAAGAAATGGAGTCCATACGTGTGATGTCCACTAAGCCAATATCTGTTGCGCTTGCAGAAACCAAGATATGCCCAGCCACCACCTTACTCAAGCCAACAATCCCGCTTCTGTGTTGTCGCACAATACCCTGGCATACCAAGGTCTCTGCGTCACACTTCCACAAGCGTAAAGTAGCGTCGTCAGAGCCCGATACTACACAAAGGGAAGAGTTACCAGTAAGATCGCTGTTACCTTCCGCCCCATATGTGACAATGTGGCGAACCGCCCCTTCGTGCCCCAGCCCAACAGTCTTCACTGACGAACTCCGCACATCACAGCAAGCAATCACGGCATCCTCGAACGCAACAAAAATGTTGCCCTCCATAGCGAAGGCAACGGCACGCGGGATCCTTCCCAAGTCAATGGAACCCTCTTCAACCATATCCCGTATGTGTTGCTCAGATGCCAAGCTTGGTGGAGGTAGTCTAGTCTTTCGCTTCGCGCGTTGGATCCCGTCGTATTCGCTCAAATCACGCTTAACAGACTCTGGAAGCAGTGCGTTCGTACCGCCACGGTCCTCTGGCCCACCACTTGGTGGGGCACCTGCTTTTTCAACCTCCGCGTCTAAATGCGAGAAGCCTGTCGTCCCGCCGTCCTTGATGAATGTTGCAATCACACGGCAGGCCGCCTCATACTGATGAATGGCATGCGCCAATTCCTGCTGAGTCTGAGTGAGCTGCTGGCGCAATGAAAACTGCTCCAGCATGACAGCATCCCACTGTGAATGTAACTTAGCTAGCATGCCCGGAATTGTTTCGCAGGCAACTTGTGCATTTACAACCGTCGTTCCCGACAAAGGCGTCGCACGCACAGCAATGAGATCATCTTTTCTGAGCGGTTCGCCCGTGACAGGGCACCTTGCATGTTCCTCAATATATTTCTCAATCAGTGACCGCTCGTAAAGACAGCCGGAAGTGCGGGAAACCACAGGCTCATGCGGTATGCGATTGGAAATGCAGCAAAACATTGATTTCTACACCAACTCCTACAACCCTTTAGTAGCATTCGTCCAAAAAGCATGTGGAAAAAAGATCACACTCGAGTATTGAAACAAGGGTAATGAGGTGAATGGAGGTGGTGGTAATAGGCAGCCACAGGACGATGTGCTGTGTGTGGTACAACATTCCGTGTGTTCTTTACCTGCAGTCCGGAAGTGATGAGTTGAGCATGTGCACCCACAGCCCAACACCGAAAGCGGGAAAAGGAAGAAAAGGCAAGAGAATAAAGAGGAAGGTGAATGTTACACGTTGGGATTTCTTTCATCTGCCTTTGGCTTGGCGCTCTGACCATTACAAAAGTGAAGGGGAAGGTGTGGGGGACGAAATAACAAAAAAAAAAAAATGCGCCGAATATCTGACTAACATCATCGCCTATCACCGTACCAGCCAGGAGTGGTTCAGTGCTTCGCGAGCGGAGGGCCTTTTCTTCTCCTCGAAAGTCATAAGAAAGCGGACAAAATTCTTTCCCTCCTCAGTGACATGGGACCAGGATGTTTGCGGAAACTGCAGCTGTCCTTTAACAATATCACTGAACACCTGGGTCGGTGTCCCTGGACCATACGGAAGCAACCCGCTAAGCATCGCGTACACAACTACGCCCAAAGCCCATACGTCACACTTCTCGTTATACGTGTAACCCTGTTCATCTACTTTGTGCCCCTGATTGATCCCGATGAGGGCAATCTCCGGTGAGCAGTAAGCTGGCGACCCCACACACTCGTTGGAAGGTCCGCAAAAGGTGGCAAAACCAAAGTCACTTATGCAGACACTTGTCGGAGGGTGTTTTCCGTCCACTGGAGCCTGGATAAGTATATTTTCGGCTTTTATGTCACGGTGCATCACACCAGCCGCGTGTAGGTGTACAATTGCCTCCAGCAACTGCCTCACAATCACAACCGCCCTATCCTCTGTCAACGGTCCACGGCGTCGAATGTAACTCAGCAGCGTGCCACCCGCAGCGTAGTCCATGACCACGAATGCCTTGCCATTCACGTCATATATGGCCCGCACCTTCGTAATGTGTTTATGCGTCCCCGCTCTCGACACCAACTGTGAACCACTGAGCAGCAGCCGCACCCTCCGCTCCCCGGATGTTAGTCGCCTGTCGACGGTTTTTACTATTAGACGCTCACCAGTAACAGTGTCTGTACATAGAAATAGTACGCTATTCGGCGTTCGGGAAAATGGATGATAATCAAGTTTGTAACGCTCCATTGATCCCTTAAAGGCTTTTTTTCTTCCAGTATGAACCAACCGCTTAGTTGTCGTTGTTTTTAATTAGATCATACAAAGGTGAAGAAATTATTAAAGAAAATGCGAACATCTTTACAGAATTATGTTGGAGGAGCGGAGGGGAGTGTAGCAGTCGCGGGAAAGGAGTTAATTGGAAAAGAAAAAAAAGAACATAGACAGTGGATGAGAGTGCAGTCGGCCACACTACAGTTCCACACAATACCCCAGCACGGTAGCATAATAAAGCCACCTTATTGTGTACATATGCGAAACTTGTTATCAAAGCTTGATATCGTTTCTCAGTCGTCAGAGAAACTCCACTAACCCCACACCCCTCCATGGTGAGCAGTCATACTCGAATCTTTCCAGGTCTGCACAGTCGCTCAGAACTCCAGCAAAAGAAAAAACATTCCCGCACACACGTACACATCTGAACATCAAGTAACTGCCGCTGGCATGGATTCAACCGAAGTACTAGAAAGCAGGCGCTCGCGCTGCGACATAAGAGAGCAATACCTCTTAAAATTAGCGCTGAACGGCTCCCCTCGTTGCTCTAAGGACTTAAGCCACTTTTTAAAACTTTCTAGTTCCCTCCGCATACTACGCAACGAGGCAAGAGTCACAACGCACACCTCCCGCACCTTCTTCCCAGTCTCATCCAGCTTTCGGCGCTCCTCCCGTATGTCCCACTGCAGCGTCCGACTTTCTGTGCCCATTTCCAAAACTTCACGAAGAAGCGCTACTTCATCTTTCGGTGGAACATAATTCAAACGAGCTGAGGGCATTCCAGTTGCGTGCCTACAGTTTTCCCTGTGCTCTAAACGCTTCATAACCGCGGTGCTCATCTCCAGTGCCGGCAAAGAGGAATCCACGGTATCCACGGTCTTGCACTGAGTTTCTAGTACGATTTTATCGAAGGCTCCAAACACCTCTTGACACCTCTCCGCAAATTTCCTTTCTACAAGTGGAAGACCTGCGCAGTTGTACCCGTTTTCTTCCTGCCAAATTGCCCTCTCAGCCACTGCCGTCTCAATATATTCCACAGCCTTGTCAAAGGAGGCCGCCTTGTGATCGCGTTCAGCAATGACATCCCGCAGCTCCCGTTCCAATGCATCATGGCGATCCTTCAGAGCGACGTACATGGTAGACAGTAAGCTGTACAACTCCTCCCGCTGTCGGACCTCTTCCTGGTGGCTATCGCATAATGCTTTACATGTTCCTGCTACACTATCGAGGCCCTCCATGACGCTCGTGATGGAGGAGATAAGAGTGTGTACGGTCGGAACGCCGAGGGTCAACAAGGCCCCTTCGATCTCCTCATTGCAGAGGTGCAGAGTTGCGCAAAAGCCTCGTAGCAACCGGATGCTATTTTCCATCTGCTCTGTCATTGCACGTCCACTAGAGGCACAGTAATTTCCAACCTTAATTTCCTTTTCCACAACCGCCTGTGGGAGCTTGCTTTCTGGAGCTCGTGTTGGCCTGTCCAAAACAACAGATTGGGGGCGTTGCATTCTTGTTTCTAAAGAATTAAGAAGAGTGAAAGTGCTTTTGGCAGTAATGACAACTTAAAATCTTACAGAGCAACAATACGCACTTTCATTACCTGCACATTGTCATTGCAAACAGAGGGCAGCGTCGACTATACATGTTCTTCCCTAGTGTATGCATTTGCAGTGCAAAAACGGGAACCGTAGTGAAGCAGTGACTTACCACATTCCACCATCCACATTTATTGTTTGGCCACTTATGAAGCGGCAACGAGCAATGCCAATGACTGCGTCAGCAACATCCTCTACGGTACCTAAGCGACCCAAGGGACAGCGCTGTTGCCATTCAGCACGCTGCTTTTCATGCAACTCTGTGCACATTCCTGTGCCTTCAATGAGGGCAGGTGCGACCACATTGAAACGTAGATTATTGCGGCCATACTCACGTGCCCACGACTTTACAGCTCCACTCAACGCCGCCTTAGATGCGGAGTACAGCACTTGGCCACTATTACCCATACAACCAACAAGGGAACCGATATGTACAACACAACCATCACCTCCTTGAAGCATCCCACCGTGACGAAGAATAGAACGCGTAACTTGAAGAGCGCCCCGTAAGTTCACGTCCATGATGGCATCATAGTCGTTTTCAGTGCAGTAGACGTGCAGTTTACTCGAGGTTACACCGGCACAATTAACAAGAAGAGCTACTGGACCAAATAGCTCCCGCACCGACTTTGCTACAGCATCGCAGTCGGCTGAGTTGGAGATGTCCCCCTTCAGCAGGCAACATTCTGGAGGGAATAGGCCGTCCAGTTGGCCCCTTGACACACAGGCCAAACGCATACCATGCTCTTTAATGAGTCGGGTCGCCACCTGCTTACCAATAGCGGAGGAAGCACCAGTTATAACGCCAACACGCCCTCTTAGGTCCCAAGGCATTTCCTGGTCCTAAAGGGAGAATGACAGCCCTCAAAACTCTCCCTTATATGAACAGTGCAAAACTGTAAAGGTTGGGTGTGTGAAGCCACGAAGCGACGCACATAAACAAACAAGGAGTTTGTAAATAAGCAAAAATAAATAAATGCGATGACGTCAGAAATTAATTTTTTGGGCAACTTATGAAGGCATACAAAAACATTAGCAACAGCGCAACAGGAAGAGGGAAAGGAAAAAAAACCATTAAACTTATCAACCACACATCCTCTCGCAACGGACGATCCCACCTCTCCAGATCAAGGAACTACTCATCCGAATCATCGCTATCCAAACGGCGCTTGCTAAATGCCGGGGGAGGGATATTTTTTGCAGGGCCACGTTGAACAGCAGTGGGACCAGGATCTCCAGACTCCTTAGCCCCTGGTTTGTCTGCCGGCGGTGGGTCGGGGGCCGTGAAAACTTTGTCGGCACCGGCTCCACTCACTGTCTGTGGAGAAGTCGCTCCGACAACCGGGGGGGGTGAGGACGGAGCTTCCTTTGCAGCTAGGGCCGCAGGAACTTTAGCAGCCAGGGTCACAGGGGGTATATCCTTTGGTTTGTTAACATTCCTGGTGGGAGGCGCATTTTTCACTGCAGGCATCCCATCTTCTGAACTGCTATCAGAATTAGAAAACAAGTGACGACGTTGTTGAGTAGTTTCCTTAGATTGACTTGCATTCTTAACAACCGGTCCAGAAGCTCCCTTGGCCGGTGCTGCTGGGGGTTGCACCCCTTTGGAGCGTGCTTTTTGGGGCTTTTCGTGGCCCCTAGAGGTCATGCCTTCGGTCAACGTGGAGGATGGCTTCGCGTCGGACCTTGATTTAACAAAATTTTCATCGTCGCTGCTTTCCAAATCAGGACCGGCATTAGGTTTGGTTCCCTTCGTAACAGCGGGATTGCCAGGTGTTTTTCCATGAGCCGGACGCGGTGAGTCGTCCGACGAGGAACTTGCAAAATCCTTTCTGAAATTCACAGGAACTTTTTTTGCAACTACTTTTGTTGGAATGGCCACTGTCGGTTTTTTAACCTCATCTTCTGAGCTGTCGGATGAACCTAAAAAGGCAGAAACGCCCTTCTTAGGTGGTTCCCGCGGCGGCGGCGGCGGCGCAGCCTTTGCTGGTGGAGCCTTCATAGATAAGGAAGACGGAGCCACTGGATCCTTAGCCGCTGTCGTGCCTGCAGGTGTCGGTGGGACCACCTTGGACGTTTTAACTCCGCTCTCTGGTCCCACCTTGCTGATTGGTGGCGGTGGGGGAGGTGGTGGCACCTTCCCACCCAACACCTTCCCTGCAGTTGGCGGCGGTGGTGGTGGTGGCGGCGGCGGCGGCGGTGCGACCCCCTTCCCTGTGGGAGCCTTGGCTGGTAAAGGAGGCGGCGGAGGAGGCATCATCTTCTTTATTGGTGCATTCCCGGGTGGTGGTGGCGGTAGTGGTGGTGGTGGTGGTGGTGGTGGCACACCAGCCCGACCTACAAGCGGCTGTTGCGAATCTCTCGTATCACTGCCAGCCTTACCAGTGTGAGAGGGCTTTGCATGTGGTTTACCTAGCGATTCGCCATCGCTATCAAAATAACCAGCGTATGGGTCCTTAACAAATTTCTCAGTGTTGATTAACGCCATGAACCGCCGCTCGGAGTAGGGCTGTGGCGAACTATCCGAAGCAGAATCCTCACTGCCTGAGGCATCGTCAACAGAATCAGAAACGTGACTTGGTATAGAATCTTCGTCGAATAAGCGAACTGTTCGTCTCTTTAGAATATAAGAGGTAAGGTCTATAGCCTCTTGATACGCCCGGGTAGCCCGTGTGTCCACATCGTCCTCATTTGTTTCCTTTTCAAGCGACTCACTCCCTCCATCAGTTTTGCTGTGCTGTGACACCTCCTCATCATCATCCGCTGTCGACACACGGTTTTGCACAAACTGCTTTTGAGAAAGCAATACAAATGAATTCATGGCATTCTGAAGTTGTATAGCCGTCGCACACGTATCCTCGTAAAGGCCATCCACAGCGGTTCGAACAGAAGAAAAACGTGCCGAAAACTTCGACTGCAATGCCATCAGGGTCCTTAGCAGTAGGTCATCAGCGGTCATATCCCATTGCTCTGAAGCGCACTCCTTCAAGGCCGCAACCGTATCTTCCAAATCGAGACCCTCATCAACTTGTACATCCATTTCGAATTTGGTACAGAAAAACTACCAGCAAGTTCGTAAAAGCAGTAGAGGGAAGAGGACAGCGAGTGCTAGAAGAAGAAGAAAAAATGAATTGCACGGTGCTCAGACAACAATCGGAAACGTAATTGTTCACCTCGCGAATGATAATGTGGGGAAACAAAGGATGAGGTTGGGTGCCAGTCACGGTGATGTCAGGAGACGGCACCTACGTGATGGTTAAGTACTGGGAGCGGGAACAGATGAACGAGGAAAAGTACAAACTCTGTAGCAAGCCACGCATGCACATACACGGCTAATAACTATAAATACTCCATCCCAAAAATCCCGATATTAACAAGGTCCACACACACACACACACACACACACACACTTCTCAGGTGCGTACAGGAAGAGTTGGAAAGTGTGATTATGGAAGTGGCACGGCTGTATCCACAAGGGATGTGTTTGCTTGTTCATCAGTTGTGAGCCCAAACAACTCTGACAAATCCTGAGGCCCGCAACTGTCGCCGAGTGTGGCATCAATAACACGCAGAGCTATTCGCTTACGCTCCTTCCACATTTCCCTGGCTTTCTTGTAACGGTGGATCAGAAAAGAAATATCTCTCTTCGAATCCACATTTTTTCCTGTCGACTTACGCAGAGCCTCCAGGCGCTGCCGAAGGACCGTGTATTCGTCAGAAAGCGCCGCAATAGTGGCTGCCCTTTTTGCGGCAGTAGGCACCTGGGAGGTAGTGCCTACCTCGGTGGAAAGCAAAGAAATAACACTTCTTTGGCGATAAATCTGTTGAATAAAATCAGACCTTTTATAGTTAGTATCTCGCTCCTCCTCTGTGCAACTGTCAGCCACGGACACAGATGGGAAGAAAACCCTGGTCTTCTTTATGTCTTTAACGTGCAGCCGCTGTTCGCTTACGCACCGCTCCAATGTCTCCTGCACTAGCTGCTTCCCGAACTTACTACCAAGGGCATCAGTCAACGACTGTGCAGTGGCAGGCTCACATTCGTGCTCAAACCATTGGAGTACAGCGGGCATCGCTTCCTTCTCCATGGCGGCGCCACATTTTCTAGGTGCCATGCCCAACGAGGATATCTGTTGATGGTTTTGAGGGAGAGTGTGGGAAGTAGAAGTCATATGGGAAAAAGACAAATTAGGAACGCACTGGGCGCGAGTTCGACTCCAAGCGTAGGTTTACAAATGGGCAATAATGATGGATTGCTGGTGACACAACTCACAGGTTTGCAATGGCCACTGTGAAGTAGCACCCCTAAAATTTGCTGGCGAGTCATGAGAAAAAACCCACCCTGTCGCGAATGAAGTCTATTGGGTTAATTGTTCTAACAGTGCCTTCCCGCTCTTGAAAGCGGTCAAGAATCATTCGTACTGGGTCAGACAGCGCATATAGTGAAGCCTTGGCGTTTGACTTGATATGGTCCATGTTTGTTGACCTTACAATCACAACATTGTGCATATCCAGACTCCAGTTGAGTAACAGGCGGGCCACGTCAAAGCCAGAGTGCTCAGCAAGCGGTTGAAGCACCTCGTGTGACAATAACCCATTGTAGCCAGGCGGCGTAAACCTTGAAGGCATCCCCAATGGACTATACGCACCAGTAAGTATTTTATTGGCGCGATGCACATTGAGCAGGTCACGCTGCACTAACGCAGGGTGTAATTCGATTTGATTGATCACAGGTGCGTAAAGGCTACCGTCACTCATGACTTCATTGATATGCTTCTCCGAGCAGTTGGAAAGGCCAACAGAACGCACTAACCCTTTGTCAACCAACATGCACAAAGCCCTCCATGTGTCGATAAGTTTCACATCACTAACGACAGCGGGTAAGCCATTGGAATCCTTCGGGTACTTGTCCTCATCCGTGTTGAATTCCGGAGAGTGGCGCCACACCACAGGCCAGTGAATAAGATAGAGGTCTAAATAAGATAGACGAAGCTCACACAGCGACTGGCGACAGGCCATTTCCACATGATCAGGATGCTGGTCAGTTGGCCAGAGTTTGGATGTCACGAAAAGATCTTCACGCCTCAACACTCCTGATGTGGTCAAGCGATACAGTGCATCACCCACAGCTTTTTGATTGCAATATGCCTTTGCACAGTCAATGTGGCGAAATCCACATTTCACGGCATACTCAACAGCCGCTTCAGCATCAGAAGGAGCCATGCGGTACGTTCCAAAGCCACATTGGGGTATGTGATGGCCGTTTCGCATTGGTAGCTTATGAGTGACACCCAGCACAGGCCCACTGATGGGTCTGAAGCTCATCACATTGGCCCCAGGCATATGCACACTTCTAGGTTTATCCTGATTACTTGTGGGTGGGTGGGGAGCACACCTGTACAGGGAACAAGCACCCTCTGAACTGTTGTTTCAAATATCTCCCAAGTGTGTGGTAAGAAATCTGGGAAAAGGATTATACACGGAGACCAGAAATGGTAAAAAGAGTGGTGAGTAGAAATGCCACCAACTTCAGAGCCCTCTAAAAACTACAATAACGAACTCTGCCCCTGTGTTGCCCATACAGGAGAGGAAGCAGAGGGAAATTTCCGCAATTAGTAGAGGCTTATGATATCGGAAATAAATTAAAATGGAATAAGATTGATAATAGTAATAGTAATAGTAATAATGATATTAGCTATAACAACCAGAGTGCGTACACATCGTCCGTGGGGAAATTAATTATTTGCATCTCACAGCTCTTGCCTTGCAAACCTTCCTCCCTTTCCCTGTGAATATCCTTCAAGACGGAAGGGACTGCAGGAGCAAATTGCTTCCCCATGTGTCATCTTTATTTTAAATTCACTCTATTTCCCTTAATTTGCAGCTAAACGGAGTTATTGGTGCGCACATGTCGCTCCAGTATGCGTCTGATGGCCGTCGTCGTCGTCGTCGTCAGCGAATTGCTGTCTGGTACTCTTTAATTTCTCCAAATCAATAGAAGATTCAGTAAGACCAAGAACCATGGCATCCGGATGGGGTTCGTGCTGCTGTGGGTAACCGAGAATGCGACGAAGAGTGACGGCATCTTCATTAGGCAGGCTCTGAGCCGCTGGATACATAACCTTGAATTTCACAATGAGATCACCACGTTCCACGCCACCAGTGTGAGGTACAGGCATGCCTTCCCTGCTTACACACCACAGCTTGGTGGGGTCAATAATACCAGTGGACTGTATGGAGAGCTGACGGTTGTCGAGATGCTTAATGTTCAAAACAAAACCTGTGAGTGCCTCAGATAGTGAAATGGGATGCTCAAGAATGAGATGGTCCCCTTTTCGCGTAAACACCGGATGAGGTTTTTCATCAAATATAATAATGATATCACCGGCAAGCCGTACACCTGGAATCTGGTCACCCTCACCTTGGAAGGTTACATGATCCCCACGCTGCATCCCCTTCTCGACCACAACCTCGAACACCTTCTTATCCTTCGTAATCTGAGCACCTTTGCAACCCTGGCACTTATCTTCCTCTCGGATATCTGTGCCCTTCCCGGAACATCGGGGACAAGTAACCTGCATCTGTTGAATAAATCCAGGCCCAATGGAACGTGTAATTAACTTCACTCCACGCCCATCACACTCCCTGCACTTAGTAGAGGAGTTAGGGAGGCTGGACCCTGAACCATTGCACTTAGAGCAGAGACGATCGCGAACTATGCTCAGCTTAATGGTTTTACCACTGTAAAAGGTTTCAAGAGGCACCGGGTGCTCGTACGTTATATCCTTTGGTTTGGGTTCACCACGAGCACGTCTTCCGCCAAAGAAGCTCGCAAAGATATCAGTCGGATCAACACCAGCACCATCCATTTCAACGCCCTTTTCTCCAAACTGATCATACCTTTTTCGTTTTTCTGGATCTGAGAGACATTCGTAAGCCACTGAAACCTCTTTGAATTTTTCGTTCGCCCCAGGCTCCTTATTTTTATCCGGGTGGTATTTCAGTGCGAGTCTCCTGTAGGCCCTTTTAATATCGTCCTCCGAGGCACTTGGAGGCACCCCTAACGCGTCATAATATTTAGTTTCTTTAACCATTATTTCACCTTTACGAATATGCTGTAGAGAGACCGGCGCTAACAGTGAAAAGAGGAGAAGGGACGTAACGTGGACGGCGCTTTTACAGAACACCCTCCTGGGGGGTTGGTAGTAGCAAGGAGGCAAAGGAGTTTATTTAAGTAATTTATATGCATTTGGTTCCTTGCACTGTATATTATATATCTTCTCCGTAAAATAACACACGTGGAGGGAGACAGACAGACATAAGGAGGAAGGGAGATGTGGCACTACAATAGATAATCAGAGAAAGTATACGAGGACGGTTGGATTATCCCCGTTTAGTTGATGTTTCTATGTTAATCTGAGGTGTTTTTTAAACAAATCTATATCCGTTTGAGACGCTCCACAAGCCACGATCACGTCCAGAACTTCCTTGGCAACCATTTTTTCAGAGCTGTCAAAGAACAGGGCAAGATCCTCCACTCGTTTCACGGCACAAAGACCTTTAAGAAAAGCGGTTGCAGCCGTGCCAGACAGTCGCCTAATTGCTCTCAAGAGTGCTAGAAGAATTTCAGGTGTCATATTGTTTCCAAACAACTCACGCAAACTTCCTGGGGATACAAGAGATATGTAGTGGGAACAAAGGTCCTCGTCACTGTTAATGTCAGAAAAAACACGTTCGAACTCGGTAAACGACTTGGGTGTTGTCAAGGTGTCCTTTGACCACTTTGTGCGGGTCTTAAGCGTGCGCGAAATGTTAACTTGTGGATCACGGTGCTTTTCAGCAGGCTTGTTCTGTTTCAATGAGCTTGGAGAACTATCTTCTACAGTATTAACAGAGGATCTCTGAGGTCCCAACCCTGCACTACGATTCGCATCGACTGACGAGACATTGCAACTTGCTGAACCTTGCTTTTCATCGTTTTTGTCATCATTAACAACCTCGACACGCGACGAGGTGCGCCGTTTAGCGTCCCGTCTAGCTTCCTCCTCGTGCGCCTCAGCCTGCCGACGACGATAATGATCTGCCCGCTCCTTCTCAAGTTCATCTACTTGGGCCCCCACATACTGGTGCCGCTCCTTAAGAGTACTTAGTGTATTGGGCGGCTCAATCGCTTCTGACGGTGCCCCAGTAATAGTACTTTCCTCCTCATCGTCTTCTTCAACCTCAGCGATGACGATCTTCTTCCTAGTTGTCGGAGCAGTGGCCTCTTGCTCTACCTGAATCATTTTTGTCACTGTATGGATCTCATTTGTTGCGGTAGCATCATTTGGCGAAAGTGCGAGAACGGTTTCCAAGTCTGTACGCGCCCCTTTTAAGTTGCCGAGTTGCTTTCGAGCCATGGCGCGACGAAAATAGCCTTTCGAATAATTACGACTGAGGCGCACGCAGGACGAGGCGTCCCTTTCTGCATCGACCCATGATTGCAGTTTTAAGTAGCAAAGGGCACGATTCCCGTATAGTATATGTGCCATTGGCCCTTCTGAATCTAGATCGATGCCCGCACTGTATGCTTCTACAGCTTCATGGAGTTTCCCATTTTGAAAAAACTCATTCCCCTTTTCTTTCATTTCCTTAACAGGGTCCCTCCTGTCAACACAACCTGATGCCTTCAAAACAGCCTCCTTTAAAGACGGCACTGTTCCCCTGATAGGTGGAACGACATCAACCTGAGAGGTGGTGGTTTTTCTTCTTTTACTGGCTTCCTGGTTCCGATTAACTTCTTCCTGCCAAAGCTCCAATTCCCTCAGTTCCTCTTGTAGATCGTCTGCCTGCTGTCTAATAGCGGCGGCGTACTCCATCGGTATTAACGTTGTTTGTGGGCTTATATAAGAGAGGTATAGTGTATTGTCACTACCGTAAATGAATACGTATATATGCAATACTGGCGTTTCGGGAATCGGTAATGCGGTTTGAAATAAACAAAAGGGGCAAACCATAGGATGCAGTATAAATGCAAGGTTACATACTTTCACTCAGAGGTCGTAATAATACTTCACTTATGGCACATTGCAGGGCGGAACGGTGACTTGAATGTGATGAATATCGGTCTTAGAAATCACGTGTAATTACACAATATGTTAATTATACCAAATGCTGGAACAAATGTTGAGAGTGGGATTCTTATAAAGTCATGCGAAAGTCCAGCTTCCCCAAAACTAACGCCTGCGCCTACAAAAATAAGACAATGCAGCCAACCCAGAACCTCAATAGTGGTCCACCACCGAGAAAAACATACTGCAATGATCCACACTACAAGCATAAATCTACCCGTTCGAAAGCGGTTAACTCCCAACGTATGGTTCAAAGAATCTGCAGCCATAAACGTCGAAGCTAAAGTGCAAGCGCTCCCGATAAAGGCAAGCATCTCTGCAATTGTCTTACTTTAGTACACTATTTTTTTAATTCCCTTAAGTTGTGTCAACGTTTTCCTCTAGTGTTTTGTCATTTAACGTGAAAAGTTATAGCAAATGTAGTGTGAAGTGTGAGATACAAAAAAAGAAAAAGAAAACACCCAAAAATATTCGGGACCGCAATTACTTGTATAAAAGCAATGTAAACTAATCGGATTAGAAAAGTGCATCTCTCCCGGGACCGCTTCGAGGAAGCATTTTCAATGCAACTTGTGCGATGTAAGTGACAATGTTAGAACGAAACCTCGACACACACCCGTAATTGATGCAAAAAGCAAATACAGCCACGAACAAGTAAACAGCTTTTGAATCGTTTTGAAATAAATATTATGGCTGTAACGCCTTAACCGCTCTCTCCTGATCAGTAACTGACCACTTCTGGTTTTCATCGAATGCTTCCGTAGCTATATTCATGATGGAAACAAAGGCCTTTCTGCGCTTAATGTTGTCATTATCTATGGCATCATGTTCCGTTTTCGTGCAATCAGCATATAGTCGCATGTAATGCAGTTGCTCACCTTGCATACGAATCTGGAAAGTCAGTACAATGGTAAAAATAGTGACCCAAACGCAAAAGGAAACCTTCCGGCATTTTCGTTTGTATTCAATGTCTACTTCTCTAAGCAAATAGGGTGCCAACTGGGGATCACGACGAGCGTACAAATCAAGGTGCTTCATAAACATTGAACCCTTCGTCCTGTGTTCAAGTAAGTTATAACGTCTGGAGTATAGTAGAGAATTGGCCGACAACTGACCACTCGAACACGATAAAAATCTCTTCATGCCTATTCGTTTAAAAAATACACAAATAGTAAAAAGGATCTACTTATGGGACTATCTAAAAAGGGGAAAGGGGAAGATAAATAAATGAGGGAAATTAAAAAGGGAAAATGTCCTTATAATCTTGTCAGTCAAACGTTGAATGTTATTTATACAGGCGTGAGAGAGCATTACGCATACATAATTACAAGATAGGGTATCGGATTTAATTACACTCGATATCTTTTATGTAGCCCTGTTGTGCCATCATTTTGAAGAGAGGTTGCACGCAATTTCGCTAGGCGCTGAAGAAGGGCCTCCTTAGTCGAAGTGGCACGGGGCTTGGTAATATTCATATACAGGACATTCGCTCCACTAAGCTTCTTCCTCTGCGATTCCCCTAGCTCTTTTGTCAGAGCTTTTACATATGCCTCATTTCCCCCTATTGAAGTAAGAAGTAGCAGTTGTGAAGCCTTGCGTGATTGCAGGCGTTGATCGATATCTTCCTCCATTTTGATAATTGCTTTGACCAGAGAAATACCGTCGCTTTCATTCTGCAAACTTATCAAAATGTTAGCAATAATTTTTGCATAATCAGCATCCTTCGCTTTTGTATAAATGTCAGGCCAAAGTGCCAAGTGCCTTGCCAACTTTTGAGATACACAACTGCTATTACATGAGGACAATAAAAGCGTAATCTGCTTACAGGGACGGATGGGAGAATCTGACTCGTATAGTTTCCTTAGAGATGTGTAAACAAAAGTAGCGTTTAGTGAAAGTGCAGTGTCATCCCCTTGGCAATCCTTAGATAGCATTAGGTTGCACATCCGCACAATAAAGCTCCTATTGGCTATCGACGAATACATATTAAAAAAACAATTCCGTGCATCCTCACTCGTTTGTAAAGCATGAGCAAAATCCCTGTCCAATGTCATCAGTTGAGCAGTTGCCAATAACAAAACGGGATTGTTCATTATATCCGAATGCTTCAAGGATTTCAGCAGCCCAATAATGCTTAACCTACCAGAATCGATGCAATCACAACGGTAAATTATTCGCTCTACAAGCAATGCTAACGCAGAAACACATGATTCATCTGGTTTGCTTTTACACGCCAGTATTTTGTCACATAATTGTAGTACAAGTGTTGCAATTCCATCAACCGTGGTTGTCGTTCCATAGCTCACGAGTGAAGTTAGAATGGAAATGCCGTTACGATTACAAAGCATATTCTGCGCGTGCGGCACCACCACCTTGAACAATTCTTTCTGGTGCTTTTTTACAGATGCCATTGACAAAACGTTTTCAACATTCTTCGCTGACTCTGGCGATAACAAACAATCAGGGGATGCTGCTATTGTGTCTGGCCATTTGTGAGGGTTTAAATTCAACATTGCTATAGAGTCCTGTCGCAATTGCAAACAACTAATTACTATATTAATTTTTTTCTTTTACCTGAGAGTTCAGATTTGAAATATATAAATAGTTCTCGATTTAATGCGAGCAAGGGTATCTCATACACATATTTGGAAAATTTTAAAAAGCTTGGCTAAGGAAAACGAATAAACAAGAGCTTAACATAGTTACAAAAACAATAAACACGCATAACTGTGAATAAAACTGTTGGAAATGTATAATATACACTATATATACTAAAACTTTGATATTTTTCACTTATGTGGCATGAACACAACACAGAGCACAAAACACAAAAGACACAGAACACCAACAATAATCCGTAGGTTTTTTTTTATCATAGAGAAACTCACTCCTCGAGAATTACGACAAAAGCAGTTGGCATCACTCTGGAACGATTCCGTTTTAAGACATATATTCTCAACTCTGTCTCCACAATCAAGTAGCATGTCCAAGTTCTCTTGTATAATCTGCTTTGCCTCGTTTATCTGAGCGTCTATTTCATCGAGCTTATCAACGACATGAGAATTGAACGAGCACGTAAGCTCGGCTAGAGTAGAACTAAATTTGGTGCACATGCATGGTTCCATATCTGCTAATTGGGGATACTTTCTGATGCAGCCCGTAAAGAAAACCTTAAAGGCATTGTGAACTTCCATTAGGTATCCAAATACCACATAATTCATGTATTCTAGCTTAGAGATACAACAATAGACTATTTCGTTTTCGACAAGGAAATGGTAGGCATTTGACTGGTACTGAAAACTTATTTTTGCATCATACTGAGGGAGTCGTTCCAGCATGGGACTAATAGTAAACATCATCTGAGCAGTTACCCGATAACTAATGACTACTTTGTGATCCATAGAAATGAAGGCAGCCAAAATGGTCATGGCCATATTGGTATAAATAATTTCTACATAAAGTGCATATAATGAGGAAAAGGCAACAATTTTACTGGGAGACATTGATGTAGGGGTTTACATGGATGGGAATTAGCAAACTAAGGGAGTAAATTGCAAAATTACATGCCATAAGTATGCTTTTCCGGTAAAATATCAGCAACGCCAAACGACTCATAAAACGAATACTTCAACAACAAAAGGCACAATTATTGCGAAATGCGTTGGGAAATAATTTTTGGAACAAATGGTACATGTCAAGTAAAACTGTATGGTAATAAGGTTAGTCAAAATTGACGTGACCAGGAGGGATCCATAAGTCGAACGGGACCAATAAAACGATATATATTTGCATGGGTGTAGAAGCTGAATTATTAATGACAAAGTTGTGAATATTATGTCAAGTGTGGTAATTCGTATTTGTGTGATTTAATTAAAGAACTACATGTGTGCAATAGGAAAGTATGGAAATAAAATCACAAAAACGCCCATACAAAATAAGTGAATGTAGGTAGCATGAATCACAACAAATAAAGAGGAGCGCAAAAATCAAAATATTCGGGTATGCATTAGCTCAAAATACAAAAAAAAATCAAAAACAACAGATTAAAGAAAACAATAATAAAGGACATAAATACAAAACATATTCCACAGTAAGAGGTATAACTCATGGCCCTCTGTGGCACAAATAAAAATAGCAAAAACAGGAGGCAGTTGTATGTAATACTAAAAACGAAAAACAAAGTAAATATCCACAAGGATATAAAAATAAAAAGCTCAAGGAAATAAATAAAATAACAGAAAAGGTAGCTATTAAATCATTGTGAGGGCGAAAGTGCTGGTACGCCCCTGAGAACCTGTTGTAGAGGTAATAACACAGTTCTGGAACAAACCAAAAAGAAAAAAATAAAGGGAAATGTAGAAAAAAATAAGGGCCGTTGTATTAGCTATAACGATTAAGGAAATTTTTAAAAAAATTAAACAGTAAAATATCGATTATACGACAAAAGGTAAAAAGGCAAAAAAATAAGGAATATAAAAAGGGAATGTAAAAACAATGACGAGAAGCACCAAAATAGTTAAAAATACAAAGGGAAAATAAAAGTGTTATGAGGGAAATAAAAATAAATGATAATGGGTTAAAATAAAGCTAAATTGCACAGAGGTCAAAAGGAGGTAGAAAATATGTGTACGAAGGCAAAAAGATGAACAAAAGTCAAAATAAAAACAAAAAACCAGCAACTGCATAAACATTGAATATTTTGAGAAAAGACGGGAAAGATTATAACAGCGAACGGGCCCGTCACACGCAAGGCAATAACACTAATTCGGGCAATGAGAATCGGATCTACAACGGGTAACCCGAGTAATCATAGATTTTTGGGAAAATGGGAAGCCGAAGCACGAATGTGAGACGACTTGAACTTTGTGAGCGCACAAAGCCCTCTCCTCAAAGCAGTCTTGAAAATGGGAAAGGGCGCGCTATTACGCCTGCCAAATCGGTCCGCATCACCGCTCATTTGCCCTAGCGGAAATGCACTTAAAACAACTGCACAAAGGGCCCCACAGTCCGTTTTGGGGGGGGGAACGGCGCAGTAGACGGCACACACCTCCGCACAGATACCCAAACAATAAATTGAGGAGGCAACTTACAGGTGACAAACAAAAAGAGGGCAGACACATAGCCATTAGAAAGGGCATGGCGAAGCAGGGGAAGCCACAGCCCGCGAGAATTCCGTTCATTTGAACAGAGAATAAAAGCGCTCGCTCTAGTAATACCCCACAATTTGCCAGAAGGCAAAGCACGATTAGGCGGAAAAGCCCGAGCACATCCCGCCGAAAGCCGGTCGTGGGGAAACAGTTTTGCATCATCCGAAGTGCAAGAATAGACTGCACCCAACCCAACCCTCGCGCGCTTGGAAAAAATAAAAGGTAAATGTGATTAAATTAACGCCTAATGGGGCAATGGCGCTCAACATGGGGAAACGCAAATCCGTTACCAAAGGACAGCGCCCGAATCGATGACTAACGAAGGGGGGAAGCGGGAAAGCGTTTATCACACCATCTTCCGCGTGGGGGCGGGGGGTGGCTTTCGTTAAAAAGAACATACACCAACACTAGCTGCGCGGAAAGCAAAAGAAGATTTGTAAAGTTTAGGTTAGGCTAGCCCATTCTTTTCGCAAGCCCTTCAAAAAAAATGCGAGGGTTAAGGAAGAAGCGCGGGATGGAGACCGCAAAGAAAGGGCCAGCGCGCGGCGGGCCAGCCGCCCGAAGGAACCCTCAAAGCTAGAGAGCCCATCCGCCCTGCAAAGAAGATGCGCAAAAAAACGCGGCGCGCGATATCGCTTCCCACCCCCACCCCCTTTTGAGCGAAGCTGATAAGCTTTCCCTGCGATAAAGGCGCGGGAAACTCTCCGAGAAGCCGACCCCTCTTCCAAGGCAGTCCCCCCAAGGTGCTGCTGGGCGACGCGACGGCAAAGCCAAGTTTTCGCACAAAATCCCTTGCCGGCTTTAATGGGCAAAGGGGAAGCCTTTCGCCGAGCACGGCGCGAGCAGTGCATGCGCACAATCAGAAAGAAAGAAAAAACAAGAACAAGCACATGGAAACAAACAGGACCGACAAATGGGGCCATAAGATGCGGAGGGAACCGCGCGCACCAAAAAAGAAAGGAAAACCTTCGCGACAGCCAAAAAGCAAGAAAAAAATATTGAGTGGCAAGCCCTCGCCAGCTAACTGCGAAGAACAGCGGCCACCCCAAAGGCCCTTGCACCAGAAAGAAAAGCAACTCGGAAGACAGCGGCGTAGCCCTCGCGCCCTTAAACGCCCACCCCGTCGTTTTGGGATTGGGACGTGCGACAAACGCCGCGCAAAGCTGCCGCGGCACCGAAAAGCAGCATTCCGAACCCCCTCAAGCCGCCCTGCCGACAAGACGGCTGCCCCGCGCCCCCTCCGCGGTGGAATCCGTCTCGGTTTTTCCCGCGCAAACGGAAACCAAAAACAACACAAACAACCAGCCGCATTATAGCGATGAAAAATGCCGCCTCAGCGCAAGAAAGCAAACGGAACGCGCGGACGGAACAGGCAACTTGGGGGCACCGGAATCCACTCCTGAAGGGGGGCTGTCTGTCAAACGAACCCCGGTGCAACTTCCATTGGGCCCGTTTAAGGGGGCGCAAGACGGGCCATGCGATCCCAAACTTCCGGAGGAAGGTAGGGTCGCCTTTTCGCCATCCAAAAATGCACGAACAAACCCGCCCATATGCCTACCGGATCCCGTCGCCCTATTCCGAAAAAATTGGCCAGCGCGAAGGCCCCGTTGCTTTGGAAGATGGGAAGGGCTTGCGGGCTCTGTTTTGGCGAGGCGGCGCCGGCCCGAAACGAAGCCCAGCCACCAGGAAAGGCTATTCAAGGCGCGAAAGCAAACAAATAAGTATAAATATTTTTATGCGCCCTAGTTTTTTGGCGCTGCAATGCGGACGCGGAGGTCAAAAGCGCCACCCGGCTTCTCGCCACTTCGCTCCAATTTTTGAAGTAGCTAGGGGATCTGCTGAGAGGGTCCGCGCCCTGCACGAAGGCACGCCGCAAAGGCGCGGGATTGCCCTCTGAAGACCGAAGCTTCGATTCCGCGCGGCGCAGAACCACCTAGTGCGATACCAAGCCTGCGAAGAGGTTGGTGCGTTTGTTCCTGTGGAAGTGCCTTGGCCGGATGGCCCCATTCGGCGCCGTTAGTAAGACGGCAAAAGGCGCCCTGTCGCACATCTTGGCTCTGAAACGAAAAGCGGTTACTCTGGAGGGAAGCGCGTCACGACAACAAGTTTTGCATTTTATTCTCGCATCGCGGTGATTTTCCTGGCCGCGTGCTGTTTCCACTGGCTTGGTAATCGGAATAAACGCGTTTTCGCCCAGAACGGGGTTTTCCTTCGCGTGCCGGAGGGCCAGAGAGGCCAAAACGCGGGCGTTTCGCTTTCACGCGAAGGCGCGCGCTGGAAAGAGGGCGGGGTTAAGGCGCAGCGCCGGCCGGGGCAAGCTTCGACATTTTCTTCCTAGCGCCCAAAAGGGCTGCTTCAGCCAGTCGGAACACAGAAACAGGCGCCCTCCGGCTTTGAGAAGGGGCCCCAGAAGCCAAATGGACCAATAGGCGCGCCGACTCGTTTGGTGGATGAGCTCGCGCGTGGTGGTGCGGGTCTTTGTCAAAGGACGAGCCGGGCAGTCGATGGCACAATGCGATTTTTTCCAGTTGGGCGACAGACCGCTCGAATTCAACTTCGGCGTTGGGAACGCCAATGCCATTACATATTCTCGTGCCTCCCTGCTTCGCAAAAGCCGAAGGCTAGACGAACCAAGGGAGGAAGGGAGAACCCTTTCCGCAAAAGCAACCACAGGTGTAGACGCCCCGGGCCCGTGGCCTATAGCAAACCAAGTGGGACATCGCCCTCCGCGAGCCCGACGCTTTTGTTGCTTTGCATTTGGGTGCGACAAAAACTCGGCCAACAACAGAGCCGGCACAGCATACATAAGACTATTTTTCCTGGTGATCGAATGTTGCTTTTCCGTTGCGTCAAAGGCTTCGCGCGCACATGCAAAAGCGCGCGGTCACTTCGGGAGCTTTTGGTCAGGAAATCCTTTCATGCTTCGTGATGTCGCGAACGGCGGCCACCCCGTGCCGTGGTTCTGGCGCCGGCCTCGGCGCGCGCTCTTTTCCGAGGTCGGCTACGCGGCGCGGCGAGCAAAGCACGCTCCAGGCGGGGGTCTCTTTTTGAGGTTCGCGAGACCACTGCCACAATGTCGGAGGGGGGCGCTTTGAACAGCGCGAGGCGAGCGAAATGGGCGACGCCAGCTGCGCATCGGCGGGGCTTTTCAATGATTTGCGCCAAGGCCCGTCCTAAAACGGATTCGGGGTGTGCTTTTGCTGCCCGCTTCGCCCCAACTTGGCGCTGCGTTTCTGTGGGTGGCGGAAGGTCGCGCGCGCATCCCGGAACGGCGCGAACCGTTTAGGGGCAGTGTTTCTAGAGAATGGCGCGCGCAGGGAACAAGCGCCCCACTCCCGGCGGCAGCCGCCCACCAACCGCGCCAATATACTTCGGAACTTTTCGCGCGCACGGCGGCAGGTTATATTTTAGATCCGCCGCGTTTTGAGGGGCGCGGGCGCGACCAAAAAGACCAGCAGAGCGAAGGCGTCATAGGCACTTTGGGGGGGCTGATGGCACTGCGGCGAGCGCGGCCCGGCGGAAGCACAACGACCAACGCAAAGTCTCAGCAAGGGGACCTCGCCGGTCGCGCTAGTCAATTTGGGCCCTCTTGCTTGCGCAGGGCGAAAGCGCGTGCGCAAAAAACCGCATCCACCATACGGCTGTTTTCGCGCTAGGCCCAATCGCCGGCTCCACGTCTTGCTTTGGAATGGTGTGGCCTCGCTTTGCCGAGCCGATTCCGCAAACTGTTTTTTGGGGCGCCGGCGCGGAGCACGCTTCTTCTGCGACAGGCGGGCGAAAAGCAGGGAAATATCTATGATGCATTTGGAATGTGTTCCTGATGCCGTTCTTCGGACGCACGCGCGCGCATAGGGCGTAGCTTAATTTGAAGTGCGCGGGGTGTGGCCAAGCCATGCCCTGTTAAAAGCAGGAATGCGCTTTCCGCACGACGATCCGCCTTACTGGGCTGTGCTTTTGGAGGCTGCCATTTAAAATTATATTCATCCCCGCCCCGTTGCCGATGCAAATGTGCAGATTTTTTGGCATCGCCTCAGCAAAGCATCCGACCGCCAGAGACACGGCGCGCGCCTCACCATGTGAAATGCGGTGTGGCTCTCGTTCCCGCGCGGCGCCCGGCACACACACCCACGGCATACACCATGCGCGGCGTCAGGCGCTCCAATTCCGCTACCGCGAGTCTTTCCAGTGACGACGCCTCCCTGGTGTTTCTTATCGTTTTCCGGCTCAGGCACACGGTGCCAGTTCCGCGGTTGAAAGGCGCGCCGATAAAACCATACTTCTTGGGGAGGCAGTTGCTCTCGCCCGGCGTGGCGCCGCACCGCCTTGCATTCTGGGTCGCAACACGGCCCCACTTCTCTACGTCCTTCTGCTGCCCACTGATTCGCCTATTGTCGTTCCAAAAGCGTTTTTTTTAGTGACCGTGGCGCGGCAAATCTCGGACCCACCACCGCGGTGTCTCCTGCCAACGCCCGCGCGACCGTGTGCAGCATTTCGGGCCTGCACTTATATTCTGTTGGGAGCCGCGTGGGCTCCACCAGCCTCCCCGCTCCCGCGCGGCACCGGAAACTCGCGCGATTGCCTTGTGGCAGGCTGACCTGGAAGAAGGGTGCCTTCAGATCAAATACCGCCGCGGCCTCGCCAAAGGCAGTGGGCGAATAGCGCGACGCATGCGGCAGCGGCGCCTCAGCCTCGCAATCGTCGCGGTCGCTTTTGCCCTCGCCCATGCGATGAAGCGCCTTCTCGGTCCGGCGAGCTTCCCTTCTACAACGGCGAAAGGCACCATCCAAGCTTCCGTAGGTTTTTGCGACGCCTCAAAAATGACCCCGGTCCTCTCCATTTCTTTGGCGCTTGCCTCATTAATTCTCAACTTCGGCTCGCGTTTTGATGAATGCGGTTCCGGCGACTGGAGCAAATTTCACCACACTGCATCGAGGCGCCGCCTCACCCACTCCAGCGACAGCGCCCACAAACCCACCTTTTGCAACGCCAGTCGCCGCTGTTCCGCCCCAGCGGCCATTCTGGAAATCCGAGCGCGCCCCAAAACGCTGTGTCAATCAAAAGGCGGGCTTGGCACCTTATCTTTGCCCATGGCCTTTGGAGGCGCGCAAGGCAATTTGGCCATACCCCACGCGCCCTCTTCATTAGACAAACCGGCTTCGCGGAGTTCAAAATGGCGGGCCAATGTCCCGGGCACCGCGCGGCGTTTCGCGGCAGTCCCAGTGGGCCCGCGCGCTTCCCCAGCTGCGTCATAATTCTCGGGGCAAAATCGTGCTCAACCACCGTCGCGGCTGCGTGCGCCAGAGCGCCCCATTTTATCGAATCCGCTGTCACGCCGTAAGGTCGCGAGATGTTTTCCGCCGCGCGCGCGCCAAGCGCCGGGGGCCGCTCCCAAGCCGTCATTTTCGCGACCACTTTTTTCACAATGACGGCGCCCGCGCCCACGGTCGCCACGCAGCGCGCTGCTCTGCACGTATCCGCCTCCAATGTTTTTGGCAAAGCGCCGCGGCCGACAATAAGGGTGTTGCGGTCGCTCGGGCGCTCGACAAAGTTTCCCCTCACCAACAACACAATCTCGCCCCAGCGACTCGCCGAGACCCACGCGAGCCGCACAGCACGCGATCCCTCTCAGACGCCATCGCGTTTCAAGCAAGGCCCAGCTCCCACAGCATCATTGGCCGCGCCCGCCTTTTGGCATTCCCCACTGCTGAGCTCCGAAAGGCCGAAACCAACGCCTTAGTCGGCGCCCCCCGGCTGCCATCAGTGATAACAACGCCCTTGCGCACTGCGCGGCGCCGCTTTTCACCAGCCCCAAACTCACAATAAATATGGCCACGCGCTCTTCCAACATTTCCGAGCCGCGCTTCTTAGCGAATTCGCCAAAGCGTCTCATTACGGACATTCTCTGCTCCCACGCCTCGCCCGTCCACACTCCCTTGGTGACGCGGCTTGCCGCCGAAGCCAAAGCCACGAGGCACAGATCGCGGCTCGGCACTTTTATGATGACAGCGCCGCGCGCGGGGGCTTTAAGCGGCTTGAGCGTTGGCGGTGCGTTTCCCAGTGCTGCCACTCGCTCGCCGAAGCTGCGCGCCGCTTCTTCCGCTATTGCTGATTGCCTCTCTCACGGCCACGGACTGCGCAGCGCGATATCCTTGATTGCAGTGTTGTCTGCTTTCTTCGGCGGCGGAATCAAATACCATATCGGCTCCGGAGCTCGGCGTCTCCGGTGCCGCTGCGTGCTTTTTGGCTTCCAATAAGGCCCGTGAGCCATCTTCGCATAGCACGTCGAGCTGTGGCGCCCCATTCGCCCGCAGCGAAAGCATCGCGCTTTGCTCGGCGCAGGCGCCTGTTGTTTCTGCGCCCCTGTCGCCGCGCCTGGTGATGCGGAACTTCCTCTTCTCGAGGGCCTTTCGCGCTCCACCGGGCGACTCCGCCTTCATGCATGGATGCGCGCCGGCCGCGCACAAGAGGCGCCGTCGATTATAAACGCGCGTGCCTATCCGTTTCAGGCCTTCTGTGAGGCCCATTTCGCCAACTGCCCGCGCCCATAAAGCCATTTCATCCCATGCATCTTGCTACAAAAAACAGGTTTTGGCGGCATTGGAAACGTGTCGCGGCGCGCTGCAAATAAGTGTTCGGGCGAGGTTGCCATCAAATGCTCGAGCGCGCCCTCGTGCGTGCGAACCTTTCCCTCAGCTTTTGGTTGCCTTTCGAAGAGTTCATTCCGTATTGCCTACTTCGCGCGAAAAGCGACGCATGATGTTGGTCGCGAATGCGCTCCCCCCTTTGTGGCGCCCTTGCCTTTCCAGTGTCGTCCGCCGGAATTGCCGCCCCTGCCGACTTCTGAGGTTGCTGTGCGGCGTGCTCGCTCCTATGTGCGTCCATGGCTTCTCAAACTTCTGCGGCCGCCGGGTTCCTGTCCCAGCTTTCAAAAGTCCATCCTCAGCCGCGAGCACTTCGTCGGCGTCCTGGAGACTTTTGGCGCGCTCGAGCATATGTTGAATTTGACCTTCCAGCTAGCAAATCCTTTGCTTCGGGTCGTTGTTTTCACCGACCGCATCGGCAAAAGTTGCTTGCGTGTGCTGGCGTTCTTCGTCAATTTGAGACCGCGTCGCTTCGCACCGCTGGAAGAGCACGGATCTGCCCTCCTCCAATGTGACCCACTCGTTCTGAAAGCATTTCTTTGCAGCTTCGAATGCACGCACGAAATCGCCACTCTGGCAATTCAAACGAAACTATTGCATTTTGAAAACCCGCAAACTTCATCAGCTTATTTTCAAAGAACAAGAGAAGCTCTCCATTCTCTAGGCGCAAGAAGTCGCCGGCATGCGCAACACCCGCTTCCGCTGGAGGACGATTGCCAAAAGAGAAGAATGCCTGCCCGTGCTTTTCCACAAAAGCGCGCATAGCACCCAGGGAAACATTTCATTCCGCATTCGCAATTGTTTGGCATGGGTTTGCCAGCATGTTTCCTTCACTTTCAAAAAATTTGCCTTTCGTTAAAAAGAACATACACCTACACTAGCCTTACAGAAAGCAAAAGAAGATTTGTAAAGTTTAGGTGAGGCTAGCCCATTCTTTTCGCAGGCTCTTCGAAAATTCAGCTTGCTCCGGGTGTGCGTCTAAATAATATTACCGCCCCGCTGTTTTATAGCCGGAAGACATTCGCCCCCGACTTGACCAGCGAGTGCTGCCAGCCTCTCGCATTTTCCAGCACTCACTAAGTAAAAAAAACAGACGCACGTTTTGCAAGCTGTTCGCCCTTACGCCATGCCAACAACGCGCGCGTAGACAGCCACTTCGCGCTAAGACAAAGGTCAAGCGCTGCGAGCAGATCACCGACAAGCTTCACAGCGTACTGGTCCACTTCCGTCTCCCAAAAGACTTGTTCGGTGTCAAGCGCAGTCTGCCGCCCAACATACTCCTCGCCGGTTTCGCCTCCTTTTTTTTTCTTAACTTCTGTGCGGTCACACCTTTGCCGTCTCTCAAACAGTTGCGCGTCGGGGTGCTGCACGTACACGATCTCCCACCGCATGTTTTTGGAGAAATCATCCCAGTCTTCAAACGCACGTCTCAGAATGGGCTTCAGCTTCAGCAGCTCGCCCGTCTCGGTGTGGTGGCTGCGTGCTTTTGTTGCCTGCAGCGGGACAATGGTCTTTGGCTGATGGGCATCACAACTATGTGCCGCGCGCATCGCAACCCTCTCGCCTGACGTGCCGTGGCCCTCGACAAAAAACAAACCGTCAAACAATGGAAAATCGTCAACAGACCGAACGTACAGCACACCGTATTCGCACTTTAATGCGCAACGGTTCTTGCCTTTCGGGAGCCACTTACCCCTGTGTGGCAGAAGCTTTCTGTTCAACTTAGCAAGCGCGCTTGTTCTCTCACATGGACTCTCGCCGCAACGCGGCAGGTACGCAAACCTACTAACAACAATTTCTGCCAAGTCACTGTGCAGGAAAGCAGCAAGCGCCCGAACCGAGAACTCAGACAGCGTACCAAAGCGTCGCTCCCCAATCAGCACAGCAGCGTTTAGCCTGCCCTCTGCAACGTTCCAGATTTCGTCTCGTACGCCCGCATGTTCACGGCGGCTGATGTCGTCCCGCTGTTCTTTCCACTGTTGGACAATGTATACCTCTTTCTTCCACAGGAACGGCACGACCACGTAACGAAGTTCGTACAGCATGTATTCCTTCGCGTTCAAAACGGCGGTCCGCATCTCTTCATCCTGAATGTACTTCGCTGGTTTCAAGACGACAACCCGCATTGACTCGTCCACGCTCGGAACAATGTCCAGTCTAATGCGCTTCAAAAAGACGCTCAGCTTCATGTCCGGCGGTGGCACACGTCCGTCCATCAGAACACAGTCCACCTTATCTTTGAGCTGGTACGTTGGCTGTCTTACAACGTCCGGCTTTGTCCTTTTTTGCATGCTGAACGTACCGGATGCATCACTGGTTACTTCCTCACGTCGGAACGACTCGCTGGCAGTTTCCATCCCAGCCAATCTCGACACCGCACCACTTGTTTACTCTTATCTCTGTGTCACAAATTCCTTTCCTGTCCCAACCTAAAACGAAGAAGCGGTTAAAAAGTGTCATAAACAGAAATACACACAGGGACGGCAGCGGACGGCAATCAACACCTCCGACTTGTCCTCCAACGCCAGTTATCTTTATTCGCGCCTCTTTCGCTTCGCTCAGGCCTTGACACGCGCTGCTTCAGCGCAGATGGCAGCAACGGCCGCTCGCGCACCGTACAGGTTGCGCCGGCCGCTTTAAGCACCACTCGCCAGCCGCTTCTGATTGCTCCGTTTGTGATGCGCATTCCACGCTCGCACGCGCGCCTGCACTTCCCCTAACGAAACAAAAACGATGCCGAGCGATTGTGTTCAACCGCCATCCAGCCGGACTTCACGAGCCGAAACACAGTCCTCTTCGTCAAAGTAGACGCAGCAGTGTTGCTTGACACCCCACTTTGCGCGCGGCACACGGCGGGATGGGCACTCCCGCGTGACTGTCCCCGCGGCACGTCCGTGAATCTAACAGTGTACTTCTGCCCTGCGACGCGCACCCAGTAGACATTCGTCACGTGTTCTCCAAAAATGCTAGGTTTTGGGTTCCTCGGGGACCGAACCTAGCCCCCATTTTCAGCGAGCTGCGGCACACGCTCGCGGGTGCTAGGGGTGGAGAAAAGCGCCGGCACGGGAACCGAACCAGCGCCACGCGCGCACAGCAGCGAGGCGCCTTTTCCGCCAGTGGGGGAGCATGAAAGCGGGAGCTCGCTTCGCTAAGCGCCGCGAGGAGCGGGCCGCAGAGAAAAGAACAGCCAAGTAAGTGGGCAACGCGGCGTGTCGCGAAGAATATCCAGAACTCATTTTCAAAAGACGGCGCACAAAAAACGGTAGCCAAGGAGAGCGGGACGCCGGAAAGTGTTTTTCGCCCCACCTTCTCTCGCGAGGCCGTTGTGAGTTTTATGGGCGATTTTCGCGGGCTCTTCAAAACGCCGTCCTTAGGCGCGGCGGGCTTGCAGAAGCACGGGGCGAGAGAGAGTCTGTGTGAAATCCATTGGGCGCGGCTGGCCCGTTATTTTCTCAGGCCGTTCAAAAGCCATGTTTTTAGGTGCAGGCACGCTTTTGGCGAAAATGAGCACCGTGCCGGGGCGGCTTGTTTTCAAGGCCGGCGAAGGCTCAGCACATCGCCCGAGAAATAAGAAGACAAGCGGCACCCACAAGACAAACAGCGAAACAAAGGACAAACTCGAAACGCCTGCCGCAAAACAATAGCAGCGGCGAAATCAGTGCCTTCATCACACGCGGCGCTCGGCAAGCACGCGGAGCCACTGACGGCGAGACGGCGACACGCCCCAACGGATGAAGAGGGCAAAGCCGCGTGTTTGGAAAGAAACCAAAGGAATGCGGAGAAGCGCGGCGGGCGAACGCCTCCGCGGAGCAACGGGACACAGGAAACAGCAACGCAGCGATCCAGCGTTATGAGCCAAATGGGACGCACGCCTCCAAAAATGGGGCGAGGCCGCGGAGCAGAAGGGCGCGCGGGAGCGCCGAGCACAAGGCACGAGAGTTCCCGAGAGCGCCGGCGCACCGCGAAGGGCGACGAAATGGGACCACAGATTGCCCGGCCACACGCGCTGGCGAACCGTTTTGCGAAACACGGAGCAAGCGCCAGCTTTTATTGAACACAGAACTCGCCTCCCCATCGCGCCGCGCGCGAGCAAACTTGGCCAACACAAAACGGGCGGTCTTCGCCAACAAATGTCACTTTCAGGTGAGTCAGAAAGCCCCCGGGACGGACAACAAAAGGGGGTTTGGGTGCAGCTGCGCGCTTTGCGGCGCACAAAAGGGATTCTGAAGAGCGGCGCGCGCGGACATACAAAATAAAGAAGGGAAAGACATGGGGAGAAGGAGAAAGGGGACCTTTTCGCAAGGAGGTTGCGGCGCTCAACGCCGTGAAACGGAAGCTGCCGAGCACATTCGAAAGCTAATTTTGTCATTTTTCGTTCTTTTCCTTTTTGGAGCTTGAGAAAGGAATGGGCCAGGCATGCCCAACAGATTTCACTTTCACTCTCTCACTCTCTCTCGCTCTCTCTCGCCCTGTGCGTTTGCAAGCCTGCCGTGCGTCAGGGCGGCGTTTTTACGAAAAAGGCAGTCCGTTTTTTTAGGCGAAGGAAACATCCTGACAAACGCGACGGCAACACGCGCAGAGCGGGAAAAAAGGCATCTTAGAGGAACAAACTCGCCGGGCACTCGGGCGCGCCAGAGGCTTTCGGGATACCGGCGGCTGAGGATGGGCTTTTGAAAGCTGGGAAGGAACCCGGCGGCCGCAGAAGTTCGAGAAGCCATGGACGCGCATAGGAACGAGCACGCCGCACAGCAACCTCAGAAGTCGGCAGGGGCGGCAATTCCGGCGGACGACACTGGAAAGGCAAGAGCGCCACAAGGGGGGAGCGCATTCGCGACCAACATCATGCGTCGCTTTTCGCGCGAAGTAGGCAATACGGAATGAACTCTTCGAAAGGCAACCAAAAGCTGAGGGAAAGGTTCGCACGCACGAGGGCGCGCTCGAGCATTTGATGGCAACCTCGCCCGAACACTTATTTGCAGCGCGCCGCGACACGTTTCCAATGCCGCCAAAACCTGTTTTTTGTAGCAAGATGCATGGGATGAAATGGCTTTATGGGCGCGGGCAGTTGGCGAAATGGGCCTCACAGAAGGCCTGAAACGGATAGGCACGCGCGTTTATAATCGACGGCGCCTCTTGTGCGCGGCCGGCGCGCATCCATGCATGAAGGCGGAGTCGCTCGGCGGAGGGCCGAAAGGCCCTCGAGAAGAGGAAGTTCCGCATCACCAGGCGCGGCGACAGGGGCGCAGAAACAACAGGCGCCTGCGCCGAGCAAAGCGCGATGCTTTCGCTGCGGGCGAATGGGGCGCCACAGCTCGACGTGCTATGCGAAGATGGCTCACGGGCCTTATTGGAAGCCAAAAAGCACGCAGCGGCACCGGAGACGCCGAGCTCCGGAGCCGATATGGTATTTGATTCCGCCGCCGAAGAAAGCAGACAACACTGCAATCAAGGATATCGCGCTGCGCAGTCCGTGGCCGTGAGAGAGGCAATCAGCAATAGCGGAAGAAGCGGCGCGCAGCTTCGGCGAGCGAGTGGCAGCACTGGGAAACGCACCGCCAACGCTCAAGCCGCTTAAAGCCCCCGCGCGCGGCGCTGTCATCATAAAAGTGCCGAGCCGCGATCTGTGCCTCGTGGCTTTGGCTTCGGCGGCAAGCCGCGTCACCAAGGGAGTGTGGACGGGCGAGGCGTGGGAGCAGAGAATGTCCGTAATGAGACGCTTTGGCGAATTCGCTAAGAAGCGCGGCTCGGAAATGTTGGAAGAGCGCGTGGCCATATTTATTGTGAGTTTGGGGCTGGTGAAAAGCGGCGCCGCGCAGTGCGCAAGGGCGTTGTTATCACTGATGGCAGCCGGGGGGCGCCGACTAAGGCGTTGGTTTCGGCCTTTCGGAGCTCAGCAGTGGGGAATGCCAAAAGGCGGGCGCGGCCAATGATGCTGTGGGAGCTGGGCCTTGCTTGAAACGCGATGGCGTCTGAGAGGGATCGCGTGCTGTGCGGCTCGCGTGGGTCTCGGCGAGTCGCTGGGGCGAGATTGTGTTGTTGGTGAGGGGAAACTTTGTCGAGCGCCCGAGCGACCGCAACACCCTTATTGTCGGCCGCGGCGCTTTGCCAAAAACATTGGAGGCGGATACGTGCAGAGCAGCGCGCTGCGTGGCGACCGTGGGCGCGGGCGCCGTCATTGTGAAAAAAGTGGTCGCGAAAATGACGGCTTGGGAGCGGCCCCCGGCGCTTGGCGCGCGCGCGGCGGAAAACATCTCGCGACCTTACGGCGTGACAGCGGATTCGATAAAATGGGGCGCTCTGGCGCACGCAGCCGCGACGGTGGTTGAGCACGATTTTGCCCCGAGAATTATGACGCAGCTGGGGAAGCGCGCGGGCCCACTGGGACTGCCGCGAAACGCCGCGCGGTGCCCGGGACATTGGCCCGCCATTTTGAACTCCGCGAAGCCGGTTTGTCTAATGAAGAGGGCGCGTGGGGTATGGCCAAATTGCCTTGCGCGCCTCCAAAGGCCATGGGCAAAGATAAGGTGCCAAGCCCGCCTTTTGATTGACACAGCGTTTTGGGGCGCGCTCGGATTTCCAGAATGGCCGCTGGGGCGGAACAGCGGCGACTGGCGTTGCAAAAGGTGGGTTTGTGGGCGCTGTCGCTGGAGTGGGTGAGGCGGCGCCTCGATGCAGTGTGGTGAAATTTGCTCCAGTCGCCGGAACCGCATTCATCAAAACGCGAGCCGAAGTTGAGAATTAATGAGGCAAGCGCCAAAGAAATGGAGAGGACCGGGGTCATTTTTGAGGCGTCGCAAAAACCTACGGAAGCTTGGATGGTGCCTTTCGCCGTTGTAGAAGGGAAGCTCGCCGGACCGAGAAGGCGCTTCATCGCATGGGCGAGGGCAAAAGCGACCGCGACGATTGCGAGGCTGAGGCGCCGCTGCCGCATGCGTCGCGCTATTCGCCCACTGCCTTTGGCGAGGCCGCGGCGGTATTTGATCTGAAGGCACCCTTCTTCCAGGTCAGCCTGCCACAAGGCAATCGCGCGAGTTTCCGGTGCCGCGCGGGAGCGGGGAGGCTGGTGGAGCCCACGCGGCTCCCAACAGAATATAAGTGCAGGCCCGAAATGCTGCACACGGTCGCGCGGGCGTTGGCAGGAGACACCGCGGTGGTGGGTCCGAGATTTGCCGCGCCACGGTCACTAAAAAAAACGCTTTTGGAACGACAATAGGCGAATCAGTGGGCAGCAGAAGGACGTAGAGAAGTGGGGCCGTGTTGCGACCCAGAATGCAAGGCGGTGCGGCGCCACGCCGGGCGAGAGCAACTGCCTCCCCAAGAAGTATGGTTTTATCGGCGCGCCTTTCAACCGCGGAACTGGCACCGTGTGCCTGAGCCGGAAAACGATAAGAAACACCAGGGAGGCGTCGTCACTGGAAAGACTCGCGGTAGCGGAATTGGAGCGCCTGACGCCGCGCATGGTGTATGCCGTGGGTGTGTGTGCCGGGCGCCGCGCGGGAACGAGAGCCACACCGCATTTCACATGGTGAGGCGCGCGCCGTGTCTCTGGCGGTCGGATGCTTTGCTGAGGCGATGCCAAAAAATCTGCACATTTGCATCGGCAACGGGGCGGGGATGAATATAATTTTAAATGGCAGCCTCCAAAAGCACAGCCCAGTAAGGCGGATCGTCGTGCGGAAAGCGCATTCCTGCTTTTAACAGGGCATGGCTTGGCCACACCCCGCGCACTTCAAATTAAGCTACGCCCTATGCGCGCGCGTGCGTCCGAAGAACGGCATCAGGAACACATTCCAAATGCATCATAGATATTTCCCTGCTTTTCGCCCGCCTGTCGCAGAAGAAGCGTGCTCCGCGCCGGCGCCCCAAAAAACAGTTTGCGGAATCGGCTCGGCAAAGCGAGGCCACACCATTCCAAAGCAAGACGTGGAGCCGGCGATTGGGCCTAGCGCGAAAACAGCCGTATGGTGGATGCGGTTTTTTGCGCACGCGCTTTCGCCCTGCGCAAGCAAGAGGGCCCAAATTGACTAGCGCGACCGGCGAGGTCCCCTTGCTGAGACTTTGCGTTGGTCGTTGTGCTTCCGCCGGGCCGCGCTCGCCGCAGTGCCATCAGCCCCCCCAAAGTGCCTATGACGCCTTCGCTCTGCTGGTCTTTTTGGTCGCGCCCGCGCCCCTCAAAACGCGGCGGATCTAAAATATAACCTGCCGCCGTGCGCGCGAAAAGTTCCGAAGTATATTGGCGCGGTTGGTGGGCGGCTGCCGCCGGGAGTGGGGCGCTTGTTCCCTGCGCGCGCCATTCTCTAGAAACACTGCCCCTAAACGGTTCGCGCCGTTCCGGGATGCGCGCGCGACCTTCCGCCACCCACAGAAACGCAGCGCCAAGTTGGGGCGAAGCGGGCAGCAAAAGCACACCCCGAATCCGTTTTAGGACGGGCCTTGGCGCAAATCATTGAAAAGCCCCGCCGATGCGCAGCTGGCGTCGCCCATTTCGCTCGCCTCGCGCTGTTCAAAGCGCCCCCCTCCGACATTGTGGCAGTGGTCTCGCGAACCTCAAAAAGAGACCCCCGCCTGGAGCGTGCTTTGCTCGCCGCGCCGCGTAGCCGACCTCGGAAAAGAGCGCGCGCCGAGGCCGGCGCCAGAACCACGGCACGGGGTGGCCGCCGTTCGCGACATCACGAAGCATGAAAGGATTTCCTGACCAAAAGCTCCCGAAGTGACCGCGCGCTTTTGCATGTGCGCGCGAAGCCTTTGACGCAACGGAAAAGCAACATTCGATCACCAGGAAAAATAGTCTTATGTATGCTGTGCCGGCTCTGTTGTTGGCCGAGTTTTTGTCGCACCCAAATGCAAAGCAACAAAAGCGTCGGGCTCGCGGAGGGCGATGTCCCACTTGGTTTGCTATAGGCCACGGGCCCGGGGCGTCTACACCTGTGGTTGCTTTTGCGGAAAGGGTTCTCCCTTCCTCCCTTGGTTCGTCTAGCCTTCGGCTTTTGCGAAGCAGGGAGGCACGAGAATATGTAATGGCATTGGCGTTCCCAACGCCGAAGTTGAATTCGAGCGGTCTGTCGCCCAACTGGAAAAAATCGCATTGTGCCATCGACTGCCCGGCTCGTCCTTTGACAAAGACCCGCACCACCACGCGCGAGCTCATCCACCAAACGAGTCGGCGCGCCTATTGGTCCATTTGGCTTCTGGGGCCCCTTCTCAAAGCCGGAGGGCGCCTGTTTCTGTGTTCCGACTGGCTGAAGCAGCCCTTTTGGGCGCTAGGAAGAAAATGTCGAAGCTTGCCCCGGCCGGCGCTGCGCCTTAACCCCGCCCTCTTTCCAGCGCGCGCCTTCGCGTGAAAGCGAAACGCCCGCGTTTTGGCCTCTCTGGCCCTCCGGCACGCGAAGGAAAACCCCGTTCTGGGCGAAAACGCGTTTATTCCGATTACCAAGCCAGTGGAAACAGCACGCGGCCAGGAAAATCACCGCGATGCGAGAATAAAATGCAAAACTTGTTGTCGTGACGCGCTTCCCTCCAGAGTAACCGCTTTTCGTTTCAGAGCCAAGATGTGCGACAGGGCGCCTTTTGCCGTCTTACTAACGGCGCCGAATGGGGCCATCCGGCCAAGGCACTTCCACAGGAACAAACGCACCAACCTCTTCGCAGGCTTGGTATCGCACTAGGTGGTTCTGCGCCGCGCGGAATCGAAGCTTCGGTTTCAGAGGGCAATCCCGCGCCTTTGCGGCGTGCCTTCGTGCAGGGCGCGGACCCTCTCAGCAGATCCCCTAGCTACTTCAAAAATTGGAGCGAAGTGGCGAGAAGCCGGGTGGCGCTTTTGACCTCCGCGTCCGCATTGCAGCGCCAAAAAACTAGGGCGCATAAAAATATTTATACTTATTTGTTTGCTTTCGCGCCTTGAATAGCCTTTCCTGGTGGCTGGGCTTCGTTTCGGGCCGGCGCCGCCTCGCCAAAACAGAGCCCGCAAGCCCTTCCCATCTTCCAAAGCAACGGGGCCTTCGCGCTGGCCAATTTTTTCGGAATAGGGCGACGGGATCCGGTAGGCATATGGGCGGGTTTGTTCGTGCATTTTTGGATGGCGAAAAGGCGACCCTACCTTCCTCCGGAAGTTTGGGATCGCATGGCCCGTCTTGCGCCCCCTTAAACGGGCCCAATGGAAGTTGCACCGGGGTTCGTTTGACAGACAGCCCCCCTTCAGGAGTGGATTCCGGTGCCCCCAAGTTGCCTGTTCCGTCCGCGCGTTCCGTTTGCTTTCTTGCGCTGAGGCGGCATTTTTCATCGCTATAATGCGGCTGGTTGTTTGTGTTGTTTTTGGTTTCCGTTTGCGCGGGAAAAACCGAGACGGATTCCACCGCGGAGGGGGCGCGGGGCAGCCGTCTTGTCGGCAGGGCGGCTTGAGGGGGTTCGGAATGCTGCTTTTCGGTGCCGCGGCAGCTTTGCGCGGCGTTTGTCGCACGTCCCAATCCCAAAACGACGGGGTGGGCGTTTAAGGGCGCGAGGGCTACGCCGCTGTCTTCCGAGTTGCTTTTCTTTCTGGTGCAAGGGCCTTTGGGGTGGCCGCTGTTCTTCGCAGTTAGCTGGCGAGGGCTTGCCACTCAATATTTTTTTCTTGCTTTTTGGCTGTCGCGAAGGTTTTCCTTTCTTTTTTGGTGCGCGCGGTTCCCTCCGCATCTTATGGCCCCATTTGTCGGTCCTGTTTGTTTCCATGTGCTTGTTCTTGTTTTTTCTTTCTTTCTGATTGTGCGCATGCACTGCTCGCGCCGTGCTCGGCGAAAGGCTTCCCCTTTGCCCATTAAAGCCGGCAAGGGATTTTGTGCGAAAACTTGGCTTTGCCGTCGCGTCGCCCAGCAGCACCTTGGGGGGACTGCCTTGGAAGAGGGGTCGGCTTCTCGGAGAGTTTCCCGCGCCTTTATCGCAGGGAAAGCTTATCAGCTTCGCTCAAAAGGGGGTGGGGGTGGGAAGCGATATCGCGCGCCGCGTTTTTTTGCGCATCTTCTTTGCAGGGCGGATGGGCTCTCTAGCTTTGAGGGTTCCTTCGGGCGGCTGGCCCGCCGCGCGCTGGCCCTTTCTTTGCGGTCTCCATCCCGCGCTTCTTCCTTAACCCTCGCATTTTTTTTGAAGGGCTTGCGAAAAGAATGGGCTAGCCTAACCTAAACTTTACAAATCTTCTTTTGCTTTCCGCGCAGCTAGTGTTGGTGTATGTTCTTTTTAACGAAAGCCACCCCCCGCCCCCACGCGGAAGATGGTGTGATAAACGCTTTCCCGCTTCCCCCCTTCGTTAGTCATCGATTCGGGCGCTGTCCTTTGGTAACGGATTTGCGTTTCCCCATGTTGAGCGCCATTGCCCCATTAGGCGTTAATTTAATCACATTTACCTTTTATTTTTTCCAAGCGCGCGAGGGTTGGGTTGGGGGAGGCCCATCGGCTCCATTCTTTACCGCTGAGTTCTCACATTTTGTGCTTTTGCCGGTTCCAAAAATACATGCGCCTCGCTCTGGGAAACGGTGGAGCGTTCTTCTGGCCTGTTTATTTGAAAGCGCCGCCTTTATTTATTTTATGTGTTTTCGGAAACTTCGAGATATGGCAGAGGTGTGTGGGCATAAAAAACTTTCTAAACCAGAAAGCTCCCGCCCGGAAGAGACCACGATCCGTCAAGCGTCATTTTTTTTCGTTTTTGCGAGGCCCAAAAGAATTTGTAAGCCTTCTCTTTTCACCTCCCTCGGTATTTTCTTCCTCCTCCGCGCGAACGCGTCGCTTTTATATCTGCACAATTGTTGGTTTGTTTTCGGAAATGCCAAAGAGAAAATCCGGCCGCACAATCTGTTGAAAAGCCTTCGGAAAATAGTGCTTCACTAATTTATGCGGCCGAGCGCCTCCTGGCACAAAATGTTGTCTTTTGCTTTTTTTTTTTTGCGCCGCTCAAGTGCCTCAGTGCAAATTCTTACCTTCCACGCCCCTGGCTTGTGTGCCCCGGCGCGCTCATGGGAAGATTTCCTCAAGGCGGGGCGCGGACCGAGCAGCGCATATCAAGGCGTTTTTAGACAATTTACACGGCCTTCCGCGAATGGCGAATGTTCGCCCATTTTTTTTATAATACGTATTGTCCGAGTTTTTTAGTGGTTCCGTTTCTTGCCGCGAACAAAGGCGAAAACAGCAACTAAAATAAAAACTGATTTCGCGCAAAAGGGCAGTTATACCTCTTGAGGCCCGCATGGGGGCAGGCAGTTCGCTTTCTCTTGCGCCCTGATGCGCGCTTTGCCCCCGACAGCGGTTGCTTGAATTTTCGCTTCTTTCGGCGAGCAAAAGCCCACCGGATTTTGTTGCAGAATCGGAAAAGCGTTCGGATAACATTTTGCTTCACCATTGCGGTGGAAATTCTGACCTTTGTGGCAATAATATCACCCCGCCTTGCAAAGTGTCATGGCCTTGGCGTCTTTTTGGAAATGCTCGCGCGACGAATGTCAGGAAAAAGAAACTGAATTAAAGCACGCTCGCGTCCGGCGAAAGACGCTTTGCGGGGTTGTGGGGTTATTTGTCTTCCGCAGAAATCCGTTGCCGCCCCGACGCGTCGGGTGGTCAAGTGCTTTCCTTGGTGGTGCAAACTTCGGAATTAGAATTGCTTTCGGCGGGGCCGCCCCCGGCATTATTAACGTTTCGGTCGGGCAAAAATTCCGCGCGACCGAAGAAGCAAACGGATATTTCGCTCCTCTGTGTAAGTTTGGCGCCGATTATTTTCATACCGAGCCGGATGCGCGGCTTATAAAAGTGCAAGTTTCTCCCCACAGAAGCGGTTTTGTCATGGGGAGGGGCCGTGGAAGGCCTCCTTACCGTGGGTGAGATCTTTGGGCCTTGCCTTCCGTCGAGGCACGGTTGTTGTGGAAGATTTCACTTCCCCGCCGCTCCGCACGCGCGCCCAAGATAAAAATAATGGCTGGGGAGTGTTGCAGCACGTTTCCGTTAAATGACCGGAATCGGCGACGGCCTTTTCCGACAAAGTTGTGGAGGGATGTTCGCCAAATTCTGTTCCCCTTCGAATCTTCAAATGGAAAGCCGAAGGGGGGGGGGCTGCTTCATTTTTTCGCCGGAGCGACGTGGCTTTCGCTCGTCTTTAATGGCTTTAAAGGGCCTGTTTGTTTGCGTTTGTTCGGCCGAAAGTTTTGTGCGTTAATTTTTTTATGAAAAGTTCGGGCTTCGCTGTAAGCGGCGAAGGAGCGGCGACTCAGAAGAAATCGATGGGCGGCCAAAAAATTTCGGTCAGCCTCGGCGAAAAAAAGTTTAAAGTGCTGTGGGCGAGGGTTTTTTCCCTTTGGCGATCTGGCGCCGCATTTCCGTTAGCTTCGGGGTCCGATGAGTGGTCTGGTGCTTGGCGGGCGTGGGTTGTGTGGCTTCTCGGTTGGAAAACTTTGCACCAGAAGGTATGCCCAGGGCCGTTGGGTCGTTTGAATTGCTTGCCGGGCGTGCCGCGATTTTGAATAAAAACTTGTTTGCACGGCCAAAAGGCAAATAGGCTTCAAGTTTCGCAACTGAAAGTCGCAGTTTTTCGGGCCATTGGGGTGCAAGAATTGCCCGCTTCCGCGCCAGGTTCAAAACGGGACGGTTTTCCATCCGCGCAAGCCCATCAAACTATGCAGAAAACCGGAAACGACAAGCAAGTTGCCTAGGCATTTGGCGGTGCCGTGTTTGAAATTCGAAAGGCAATTTTGCTGGGGCTGCTCGCCGCGTGGCGTCTGCAATGCCAATGCCCTGCGGGGGGCTTTCGGGGCGGAAGGGCCAACCCCAGCGCTCCCATAAAGACGGCAAAGCTGCAGCGCGGGGGTTGCGTTGCGACAAAAAAAAGCTTGAAAGTAAACCTTCGCCATTTTTCGTTTGGGGTTAAGTTGTGTGGGTGCTAAAAGGGTTGCTCTTGGGTGGGCGTGTGGGTAGCTTTGGTCGCGGCCCTGACGCATTTTGGCCGAAGTTTTGTAGTCACTTTGATTGTCCTGAAAAAAGCGGTAAGGAGAAGCGCTTTTGCACATGTTTCAGAGGCTCTCAAATATGCATTTAATCCACCAGCGGTGCTCGCAATGAGCCTTTGGTTTTTGCAGGGACATCGGGCATCATAAGGATCATATGTTAAGCCTAACCCCGACCCGCTCACCCATGCACTAACTGAAAAAAGTGCCTCCCTTTTGACACTGGTTTTGAAAAAACGACGTCTTCCTTCTCAAGTCTGCCTATGCAAACGCGAGCGTCGTCAGTGCGGCGGGTGCAGGGCCGACTCCTTTTGTGACGACTTTAATCGGTGCCGCTCGGGTGCAATGAGTGTAATCTCCCAGTTTTTTTACAATAGAAATAACTCGCTTACTGTATATAAGAATTGCTCAACAATTTGTGGAATAGTGAACCTGAAATCATTGTATGTGATTATCTTTCTTTAAGAACAGCTTCCATAGGATCTGTAATAACTGGCCCGACTGATATGCTTTTCAGATTTTGCGTCGAACGCTTCCTATAATGAATTCTCTTTTCCAATATGGGAATAGAGCATTTGGTAATCCTGAAAATGGCCTGACAAGTGCTTAGCCGTATGAAGGTTAAATGCAACAGGTGAGTGTGCCAACCGCACAAAAGGGTTGTTGTTCTCATTTTGAACTTCCCTATGTGATGGGCTTTGTTGCGAGCGCGATGATTTTCACAAAAGGTCAGTGTAGCTATTTCACTCGATCATTTCCTTCTTTTATTCTTACTACGTCTTGGGCGCACTTTTTTGCACATGCACTGGTGTGCACTCGCATTTCTTCAATTTTCATTTGTTTATGATGTGCGCCATTCCTGCCATCAGCTGTCTTCTCACTGGCCTGTTTTTCTTTTCACCCTTGTTTTACGATAACAACTTTCATCTTTTTCCCCTTTTCTTTTTTGGCATTTATCCACTCTGGCTCAGTTGTGTTTGCTTTCCCCTCATTACAGTTGTCTTGTTTTTCCGCATTTCACTTCTATGTTTGTCACTTTTGGTTCTGTATTGCGTTGATATATAGTCTGTTCGTTTCGTTAGCTGTTTTGACACAAGAGAGACACGCTAGCGTCGTTATATTACCCCGATCGGCACATAAAATTTACGTTTGTTAAATGTTTTAATGCATTGCTACTGTTACTCTTGACGTTCAAACTCTTATTCTTATCCCACCTGCTGATAAGTTGCTTTGTTTATTTCGTCTTCCCATCCGCTTTTATTCATTGCTGTTTTATTATGCTCATTCTGATAACTACAGACCATGTATCTCCGTCCTCTTATTTTATGTGCTTATTTTACTTAACCTGATGTGTCTTTGCCTATAAATTTGTATCTCCTACCCGAACTCTACCGTTACTGAACACCAGTCTTTAGTTAAGTGACTATAGTCCACGGATCCGCGCGTATATACTCCAAACTCCCTGTTTTCCACATATGCACAAGGAGGTACTTGATTTTGCAAGTTGAGTTGGTCTTGTTGTTTCCCATTTACGTACCTGCAGATTTTCACTATTGTTACCACCTCCATCACTATTACCACTTGTACTTTCAGTACTGGTAATAGTAACTACAGTGGTATTTTCAGTAGTTTATTTAAATTTGATACCGACATTAAATCCACTGCAATTACACGTTCGTCTCTAGATGGTAAGCAGACGTTACTGCTGGAATCATCTGTTGTTGACTTGCCTTTTAGCCCATAATTACTTTGTGGTTATGTAAGTGTACTACATACATCAGAATGCAGCGTTGCTGTTTCATTCAAAAAACCCTTTATTTCTATCATTATGTTACACGCCATTTTCCAATATCTAATGTTACTTATTGTTGCCTTGCCATATGTTTCGCCAACGTTAGTTTTTGAATGTTTATGTTTCGACTGCTAAGATATTCCTAGAATGCCTGCTTGTTCTGTCACCTTTTATTCTGTATAATCTGCCTACCTATTACACATATTTACGTATTGAAGTTTCGCTTGTGATGAGTACCACACTGCCGCATTTTAGTTTCAGTTGATTTCAATGCTTATATCAATTGTGAAATTTCCAAAATCGAGTTCATGAAGCATTTCATTCTGATTTTTATCATTGTATGTCCTACAGGGCACGTACTTCGCTGTTTTGTTATATATATATATATAATGTTGCTTTGGTATTTGTATTTGCTACTAATAAACACGTATTCTATACTCCCACCAGCGAATATATTTTTGTGTAATTCTACTTTCGTACCTTAGTTTTTCGCGATATATCATAGCACTTGTTCTTCTATTGCACTTGGTTGTTTCATTTTTCCATCTCTTTTCAAACAATATATTTGGCCCAATTTGTTTAATTGCAATCACTGACTAAAGTGCCCATAATAATTGAAAAATTCCCCTGCATTTCAAATAATCTTTTTCTTTAACCTTATAAATGTCAATTCAATTCATTTCTTTTGACTCTGGTGACCGTTATCGTTTTATTCCCCTGTTGTTATGTGTGCCACACTCTTCTTATGTTGTCCTTCACGTTTATTTTAGATGTTTGTACCCTCAAACTCGTATGTTTTACACACACTACTACCAGCATTAATCTGCAGCTTTTTAGCATATTTTAGCTTCCTGGAGGAAATCTATCGCACGAAATCAGCCCAGGTCTACAGGTATTACAGTAACATTTTCTGTTCCACTGTCTGTATGTGTGCTTGTGCATATGGGAAGCGTTTCCGTGACTTTGTCGGACATCGAGTATATGTATTTTAATATGCTCGTCCCTTTCACAAAAAATATGCTCACAAGTCTGCCGTTTTTCATTTATGTTACCTGTGTACGTGTTCACAATGTGAGCGTTGCTTAATGTATTGGGACCCACCATACAGTCTGTTCAACTATCCAGTTCCACACCTTCAGTGCCGGTAGTGCCATGTACAGTTATCTACCATCATGCGTCAAACTGCACTAAGGCCCGTAGAAACTGGGATTGTCCACAGTACGATCCAATGGGTTAGACGATTGCCACTCACACCCTTGCAGATAAATTATACATGTCCCAGGGAGTTAAAGTTCCTGTTTCACCTACCTATGCCTCGTTTGTAGTTGAGCCAGCAGCTCGTGACATGAGATAGCTCTTTCCTACCTGTATACGGCCCACCTCCACCCTTTAGATGTTTTGTGCACGCTTGGTGAGTGCGACCAATTCATAACCGTATTCGAACAACGACGCTCTTAGTTTGTACGTAACATCAACATTGTAATTAGTTTTTTGTAACTGTGCTACATAATCCCGCTATGATGGGCTGCTAGTTTTTCACCTATAATTTTCTGACACTTTGCATATACGAATGACACTGAATATTTGTGTGTTGTTCTTTGTTATTTTAAAGTTTGCTTTTGCCTCGTTATCATTCGTCGCTTATGTGAAATAGCATCTTTTTTACAATCAGTGAGAAACTTATCTAGCTGCTGTATTACTTAGAAAACCATAATGTGGTTTACCCTTATATGATACATAGAAAGGTTACAATATAAATTGTTTTTATCCGTTGAGATAACGATACAGCGTTTCACGCGACAAGTACGACGTGCGATGGGGCAAAAGTTACTGGCGACTATTTCATGTTACTAGTTATGTACTCTGGAGTCTGAACTATCATTTACAGCGCTGGATTACAGCTATTTTTAACTTTGTTTACTGTTTCCTGAAACGTAGATGTGGGGCCGTGTTTGTATGCGTTTAGTTTTTTACACATATGCACGCTTTTCTATCATTAAGCTGAAGGAGGTTTACGATTACGCTACATTTTGGGCGAGCTACTTCTGGGGCTATTGTATGTATCTACGCATATTGCTGTATTTTTACTTATTCAAACTGTTGCTTATTATTTTTTACAAATGGAGAATACCTTTGTGCAAACCTAAGCAGTTTTTACAACTCACAATCTGCCATTAAATTTTCGGTTACAATGCAGCACATGTTTCCTCATTTCCTGGCTACTACGTCGTAGCATCTTTATGACTTGAGAAGTCGAGTTCGCCGTTTATCCAGGTCATAAAACTCCGCTTAAAAGGCGCATCTGGCTACCGTAACGTTGGATGCCTCTTAAATACTCTCAACCCGGCGCGTTTTATGGTAGATTTTCGTACCTTTTGAAATCACAAATATCACTACACAGAAGTTTGTTGTACAGACGTATATAGAAATATCGAGATATTTTAGTCATTTATTTCAGAACTCTATGCGACCATCTTTTAATCGGTTTGGCATGCCTGTTTTGTATTACCTATATCATTGTTAGAGAACAAAACATGTACATCCCGTTATTCCTTTCATTTTTCATGTTATTTGTCTCTAAATTATGTAGACTCCACGCATGTATAGTTGAGTTATGTTTCCTACTTTTTAACGAGTGTCATTTGCGTTCTATCGATATTATCTGTTCATAATTACTGACCCTCTCTACGTGCACACACAAACATGTTTCGTCATGGCAATGGAGCACTGGTTATTGACATCACAATGTGCCATCTAAAGGTATTCCTTGGTGTGCATTTTCGTGCGTTATACTGTGCCTTGCTTGGGGATCAAGTTACCTTGTTTTTATTTAACTTAATACAAATAGAAGACAACATTTGTTGCGGCTTTCTATCGTTTCTTATTATTTTTATTTGCAATTTGTCTTTAACCTATAGATGGCCCTTACCAATGTTGGTTGTTCTTGATACGCATTTAAGCAGTGGTCAACTTAATCGTCAGTAAAGTACCCCTTTCTCTGAGGAAATATGTATTCAGTCATATATTCCTTGTTTATCACAAGGTATTGTCCGACTGTAATTTTATACATTGCACAATTAAATCTATAGCTACTCTCCGTTGTGTGGATGTGCTCCCTTTGCAGCACCGAGGCGACTAATGGGGTTGCATGACACCAACTACGGTGAAATATGAACGTTAAGAGGTTTCAATTTTAATGCATTTTTGCAGTGTATTTACAGTTATAAAAACTTTGCCATTTAACATTTTGAGCCCGCGCGAAAGTGAAAATGTCTGAAAACCGCAAATTTGACCGCAACCCTTTGCTTTGCAGCCTCCTGGTCGCTTTAGCGCTTCCTTTGCAGTAACTGGTCATAAAATTAATATGAGCTGGGACACAACTGGGAAGTATAGTTGAGAGCAGCTGGGACACAAGACTTGTATAGTCTATTTCTGTGGTAGTAAAGGCCTAGCGTTATGAGATGACGTTTTGAATTGCGGGGTCGATTGAATAGCATGTATTTCATTAAACAATTTTGCGTGACCACATGAAACAGTGACGATCTCGTTTCGTGGAAGGCTGTCCGGAATGCGCTATCTTAGAGGTTAATTGTGTTCAAAACAATACAGTGCGGTAATTTTAATCGCTCCAACAACTAGAAATTGAAGGGGATTGGACGTTTTAGGAGTTGTAATTTTACCGAACAGTGCTGTCTAGATGAACGACTGAGTATCACGCAGTTCAACGTCATGCAAAAGTCCTCCCATAAAGCGCTGACCATAAAAATGTATTGTAAATAATTAGGAGGCCACTGTTGTATATATGCTTTACCGTTTTCAGTGCCTTGGAACGCCTATCTTGTTTTAGGTTACATTGTAACATAGAACTCCATGAGAGCCAAATGCAGGCTCTGCTGCTACAAATTTGTTTCTTGACCTGCCCCAATTGTGCGAACCTTTTTTGCAGTGACTATTCACACGCCCTAAAATGTAACTGCCTCACCACCACTTTGCGGTTGGTATTTTTAAACCTTTGCCAGATGGCTTGCTTATTGTCATCGTTGGCATGACCTACCGTTGTAATATTGCCTTTTGTAAACGGTCTCTTTGCTTTATTTTGATTGTGTGCACCATCTATGCATTACCATCTCTGTTATTTTTAAACAAAAAATGCTTAATCTAATGAAAAGTCGCTCAGCTTCCCAAACAAAGCAAAGTCTCTATCTTCCTGTATTGGACATTGCTTTTATACCAGATTTTTGCACAAATATATTCTCTCCCTTCATTTTCTCTACATCCCCATGTACGCACTTGCATTGTTTGTTGCTGGAATAAAGAATGAACTTTGAGCGTGCTAGAGTCACTGCTAGATAAAACCAAAGGTCAAAAGCAAACAAAACACAATCAGACCGTTAATTGGTACTCATTTGCGAATATTTTGGAGGAACTAGGGAAGTCGGAGTGCGGCAATCTCGTCAAAGGCAAAAATGAATGCAGACGAGAGATATAACAACCATTCTGAACAAGCATCACGGCCACGATGTGAAGCTGTTTCGGGGGGAAAAATTGACGATCAAAATAAAAACGGTGAGGCACAAGTAAAAACTAGTGTACCATCAACAGATTACGACATAAAAATTGGAGCGACAACAGTTCAGAAAGATAAGGTCAGGGAATTTGGCACTGTAGTGACAAATCATAGCGTAACTATTGATGGGTTAATTCGAATGTTAGCGACGCAAATTTCACAAAAGGAATTCGAAAACTCTCTTGATCAAGATATATCAGAAGCACTAGATATTCCGTCAGGAAGTGTAGTAAATGTTACATATGCTACAAAGGAAAATCAAGTTAACTTTGGGATAAGACACACAACACATCTCAGCAAACAACATATCAGCAACATTCTAAAAAATTACGAATACAAACGAATAAAAAATTGTGCGGAAAATGAAAGACACAATGAGAAATCAAAAGGAAAACTAACAAACAAAGCATTGAGCGATCACAAAGACACAAAAGATGAAAATGGCAAAGAAAACGAAAACAATCTGGCAACAAGAAAAAGAAGAAAAGAAAGTATAAAAGTACTGAAAAAAACAAATAGAGCATGTGGACAGAATGCCGTTCAAGTTACAGAAATGTACGGAGAAGAAAGTAATGACATCGACAACATACAAACAAAACATCGTGTGGGCTTTCGCGGCAGCGAGTGGGGTTCGGTGCTGGAGACAAAGCGCGCGGCGCTCGACGATGCGTTCGACACCGACGTGTCGGAGGCGCTGGGGCTCCCTCGTGGCTGCGTGAGGGACGCCACTTACACGCTGCGCGGCCTCCTGGTGGCCTTTGCGGTGTCGCACCCGCCGGCGATGCGTGGGCGCGCCATCGACGAGCGCCTCAAACGCAGCAGGTTTCTGAACACGTGGGGGCTGTACCCGCGGCCAAAGCCAACAGAGGAGACCAGCGACACCGGGGAGGACACCGTGACGGAGGCGAGAACATGCTGGGACGACGGGCCACAGCAGGAGGAGACACAGTCGGAGGCGGATTGCGCCACTGACGGCACGGCGCGCGAAGCGGTGGAGGACGGGAACGTCTTGACGCGCCATCGTGTGGGCTTTCGCGGCAGCGAGTGGGGTTCGGTGCTGGAGACAAAGCGCGCGGCGCTCGACGATGCGTTCGACACCGACGTGTCGGAGGCGCTGGGGCTCCCTCGTGGCTGCGTGAGGGACGCCACTTACACGCTGCGCGGCCTCCTGGTGGCCTTTGCGGTGTCGCACCCGCCGGCGATGCGTGGGCGCGCCATCGACGAGCGCCTCAAACGCAGCAGGTTTCTGAACACGTGGGGGCTGTACCCGCGGCCAAAGCCAACAGAGGAGACCAGCGACACCGGGGAGGACACCGTGACGGAGGCGAGAACATGCTGGGACGACGGGCCACAGCAGGAGGAGACACAGTCGGAGGCGGATTGCCCCACTGACGGCACGGCGCGCGAAGCGGTGGAGGACGGGAACGTCTTGACGCGCCATCGTGTGGGCTTTCGCGGCAGCGAGTGGGGTTCGGTGCTGGAGACAAAGCGCGCGGCGCTCGACGATGCGTTCGACACCGACGTGTCGGAGGCGCTGGGGCTCCCTCGTGGCTGCGTGAGGGACGCCACTTACACGCTGCGCGGCCTCCTGGTGGCCTTTGCGGTGTCGCACCCGCCGGCGATGCGTGGGCGCGCCATCGACGAGCGCCTCAAACGCAGCAGGTTTCTGAACACGTGGGGGCTGTACCCGCGGCCAAAGCCAACAGAGGAGACCAGCGACACCGGGGAGGACACCGTGACGGAGGCGAGAACATGCTGGGACGACGGGCCACGGCAGGAGGAGACACAGTCGGAGGCGGATTGCGCCACTGACGGCACGGCGCGCGAAGCGGTGGAGGACGGGAACGTCTTGACGCGCCATCGTGTGGGCTTTCGCGGCAGCGAGTGGGGTTCGGTGCTGGAGACAAAGCGCGCGGCGCTCGACGATGCGTTCGACACCGACGTGTCGGAGGCGCTGGGGCTCCCTCGTGGCTGCGTGAGGGACGCCACTTACACGCTGCGCGGCCTCCTGGTGGCCTTTGCGGTGTCGCACCCGCCGGCGATGCGTGGGCGCGCCATCGACGAGCGCCTCAAACGCAGCAGGTTTCTGAACACGTGGGGGCTGTACCCGCGGCCAAAGCCAACAGAGGAGACCAGCGACACCGGGGAGGACACCGTGACGGAGGCGAGAACATGCTGGGACGACGGGCCACGGCAGGAGGAGACACAGTCGGAGGCGGATTGCGCCACTGACGGCACGGCGCGCGAAGCGGTGGAGGACGGGAACGTCTTGACGCGCCATCGTGTGGGCTTTCGCGGCAGCGAGTGGGGTTCGGTGCTGGAGACAAAGCGCGCGGCGCTCGACGATGCGTTCGACACCGACGTGTCGGAGGCGCTGGGGCTCCCTCGTGGCTGCGTGAGGGACGCCACTTACACGCTGCGCGGCCTCCTGGTGGCCTTTGCGGTGTCGCACCCGCCGGCGATGCGTGGGCGCGCCATCGACGAGCGCCTCAAACGCAGCAGGTTTCTGAACACGTGGGGGCTGTACCCGCGGCCAAAGCCAACAGAGGAGACCAGCGACACCGGGGAGGACACCGTGACGGAGGCGAGAACATGCTGGGACGACGGGCCACAGCAGGAGGAGACACAGTCGGAGGCGGATTGCGCCACTGACGGCACGGCGCGCGAAGCGGTGGAGGACGGGAACGTCTTGACGCGCCATCGTGTGGGCTTTCGCGGCAGCGAGTGGGGTTCGGTGCTGGAGACAAAGCGCGCGGCGCTCGACGATGCGTTCGACACCGACGTGTCGGAGGCGCTGGGGCTCCCTCGTGGCTGCGTGAGGGACGCCACTTACACGCTGCGCGGCCTCCTGGTGGCCTTTGCGGTGTCGCACCCGCCGGCGATGCGTGGGCGCGCCATCGACGAGCGCCTCAAACGCAGCAGGTTTCTGAACACGTGGGGGCTGTACCCGCGGCCAAAGCCAACAGAGGAGACCAGCGACACCGGGGAGGACACCGTGACGGAGGCGAGAACATGCTGGGACGACGGGCCACAGCAGGAGGAGACACAGTCGGAGGCGGATTGCGCCACTGACGGCACGGCGCGCGAAGCGGTGGAGGACGGGAACGTCTTGACGCGCCATCGTGTGGGCTTTCGCGGCAGCGAGTGGGGTTCGGTGCTGGAGACAAAGCGCGCGGCGCTCGACGATGCGTTCGACACCGACGTGTCGGAGGCGCTGGGGCTCCCTCGTGGCTGCGTGAGGGACGCCACTTACACGCTGCGCGGCCTCCTGGTGGCCTTTGCGGTGTCGCACCCGCCGGCGATGCGTGGGCGCGCCATCGACGAGCGCCTCAAACGCAGCAGGTTTCTGAACACGTGGGGGCTGTACCCGCGGCCAAAGCCAACAGAGGAGACCAGCGACACCGGGGAGGACACCGTGACGGAGGCGAGAACATGCTGGGACGACGGGCCACGGCAGGAGGAGACACAGTCGGAGGCGGATTGCGCCACTGACGGCACGGCGCGCGAAGCGGTGGAGGACGGGAACGTCTTGACGCGCCATCGTGTGGGCTTTCGCGGCAGCGAGTGGGGTTCGGTGCTGGAGACAAAGCGCGCGGCGCTCGACGATGCGTTCGACACCGACGTGTCGGAGGCGCTGGGGCTCCCTCGTGGCTGCGTGAGGGACGCCACTTACACGCTGCGCGGCCTCCTGGTGGCCTTTGCGGTGTCGCACCCGCCGGCGATGCGTGGGCGCGCCATCGACGAGCGCCTCAAACGCAGCAGGTTTCTGAACACGTGGGGGCTGTACCCGCGGCCAAAGCCAACAGAGGAGACCAGCGACACCGGGGAGGACACCGTGACGGAGGCGAGAACATGCTGGGACGACGGGACACAGCAGGAGGAGACACAGTCGGAGGCGGATTGCCCCACTGACGGCACGGCGCGCGAAGCGGTGGAGGACGGGAACGTCTTGACGCGCCATCGTGTGGGCTTTCGCGGCAGCGAGTGGGGTTCGGTGCTGGAGACAAAGCGCGCGGCGCTCGACGATGCGTTCGACACCGACGTGTCGGAGGCGCTGGGGCTCCCTCGTGGCTGCGTGAGGGACGCCACTTACACGCTGCGCGGCCTCCTGGTGGCCTTTGCGGTGTCGCACCCGCCGGCGATGCGTGGGCGCGCCATCGACGAGCGCTTCAAACGCAGCAGGTTTCTGAACACGTGGGGGCTGTACCCGCGGCCAAAGCCAACAGAGGAGACCAGCGACACCGGGGAGGACACCGTGACGGAGGCGAGAACATGCTGGGACGACGGGCCACGGCAGGAGGAGACACAGTCGGAGGCGGATTGCGCCACTGACGGCACGGCGCGCGAAGCGGTGGAGGACGGGAACGTCTTGACGCGCCATCGTGTGGGCTTTCGCGGCAGCGAGTGGGGTTCGGTGCTGGAGACAAAGCGCGCGGCGCTCGACGATGCGTTCGACACCGACGTGTCGGAGGCGCTGGGGCTCCCTCGTGGCTGCGTGAGGGACGCCACTTACACGCTGCGCGGCCTCCTGGTGGCCTTTGCGGTGTCGCACCCGCCGGCGATGCGTGGGCGCGCCATCGACGAGCGCCTCAAACGCAGCAGGTTTCTGAACACGTGGGGGCTGTACCCGCGGCCAAAGCCAACAGAGGAGACCAGCGACACCGGGGAGGACACCGTGACGGAGGCGAGAACATGCTGGGACGACGGGCCACGGCAGGAGGAGACACAGTCGGAGGCGGATTGCGCCACTGACGGCACGGCGCGCGAAGCGGTGGAGGACGGGAACGTCTTGACGCGCCATCGTGTGGGCTTTCGCGGCAGCGAGTGGGGTTCGGTGCTGGAGACAAAGCGCGCGGCGCTCGACGATGCGTTCGACACCGACGTGTCGGAGGCGCTGGGGCTCCCTCGTGGCTGCGTGAGGGACGCCACTTACACGCTGCGCGGCCTCCTGGTGGCCTTTGCGGTGTCGCACCCGCCGGCGATGCGTGGGCGCGCCATCGACGAGCGCCTCAAACGCAGCAGGTTTCTGAACACGTGGGGGCTGTACCCGCGGCCAAAGCCAACAGAGGAGACCAGCGACACCGGGGAGGACACCGTGACGGAGGCGAGAACATGCTGGGACGACGGGACACAGCAGGAGGAGACACAGTCGGAGGCGGATTGCGCCACTGACGGCACGGCGCGCGAAGCGGTGGAGGACGGGAACGTCTTGACGCGCCATCGTGTGGGCTTTCGCGGCAGCGAGTGGGGTTCGGTGCTGGAGACAAAGCGCGCGGCGCTCGACGATGCGTTCGACACCGACGTGTCGGAGGCGCTGGGGCTCCCTCGTGGCTGCGTGAGGGACGCCACTTACACGCTGCGCGGCCTCCTGGTGGCCTTTGCGGTGTCGCACCCGCCGGCGATGCGTGGGCGCGCCATCGACGAGCGCCTCAAACGCAGCAGGTTTCTGAACACGTGGGGGCTGTACCCGCGGCCAAAGCCAACAGAGGAGACCAGCGACACCGGGGAGGACACCGTGACGGAGGCGAGAACATGCTGGGACGACGGGCCACAGCAGGAGGAGACACAGTCGGAGGCGGATTGCGCCACTGACGGCACGGCGCGCGAAGCGGTGGAGGACGGGAACGTCTTGACGCGCCATCGTGTGGGCTTTCGCGGCAGCGAGTGGGGTTCGGTGCTGGAGACAAAGCGCGCGGCGCTCGACGATGCGTTCGACACCGACGTGTCGGAGGCGCTGGGGCTCCCTCGTGGCTGCGTGAGGGACGCCACTTACACGCTGCGCGGCCTCCTGGTGGCCTTTGCGGTGTCGCACCCGCCGGCGATGCGTGGGCGCGCCATCGACGAGCGCCTCAAACGCAGCAGGTTTCTGAACACGTGGGGGCTGTACCCGCGGCCAAAGCCAACAGAGGAGACCAGCGACACCGGGGAGGACACCGTGACGGAGGCGAGAACATGCTGGGACGACGGGCCACGGCAGGAGGAGACACAGTCGGAGGCGGATTGCGCCACTGACGGCACGGCGCGCGAAGCGGTGGAGGACGGGAACGTCTTGACGCGCCATCGTGTGGGCTTTCGCGGCAGCGAGTGGGGTTCGGTGCTGGAGACAAAGCGCGCGGCGCTCGACGATGCGTTCGACACCGACGTGTCGGAGGCGCTGGGGCTCCCTCGTGGCTGCGTGAGGGACGCCACTTACACGCTGCGCGGCCTCCTGGTGGCCTTTGCGGTGTCGCACCCGCCGGCGATGCGTGGGCGCGCCATCGACGAGCGCCTCAAACGCAGCAGGTTTCTGAACACGTGGGGGCTGTACCCGCGGCCAAAGCCAACAGAGGAGACCAGCGACACCGGGGAGGACACCGTGACGGAGGCGAGAACATGCTGGGACGACGGGCCACAGCAGGAGGAGACACAGTCGGAGGCGGATTGCGCCACTGACGGCACGGCGCGCGAAGCGGTGGAGGACGGGAACGTCTTGACGCGCCATCGTGTGGGCTTTCGCGGCAGCGAGTGGGGTTCGGTGCTGGAGACAAAGCGCGCGGCGCTCGACGATGCGTTCGACACCGACGTGTCGGAGGCGCTGGGGCTCCCTCGTGGCTGCGTGAGGGACGCCACTTACACGCTGCGCGGCCTCCTGGTGGCCTTTGCGGTGTCGCACCCGCCGGCGATGCGTGGGCGCGCCATCGACGAGCGCCTCAAACGCAGCAGGTTTCTGAACACGTGGGGGCTGTACCCGCGGCCAAAGCCAACAGAGGAGACCAGCGACACCGGGGAGGACACCGTGACGGAGGCGAGAACATGCTGGGACGACGGGCCACAGCAGGAGGAGACACAGTCGGAGGCGGATTGCGCCACTGACGGCACGGCGCGCGAAGCGGTGGAGGACGGGAACGTCTTGACGCGCCATCGTGTGGGCTTTCGCGGCAGCGAGTGGGGTTCGGTGCTGGAGACAAAGCGCGCGGCGCTCGACGATGCGTTCGACACCGACGTGTCGGAGGCGCTGGGGCTCCCTCGTGGCTGCGTGAGGGACGCCACTTACACGCTGCGCGGCCTCCTGGTGGCCTTTGCGGTGTCGCACCCGCCGGCGATGCGTGGGCGCGCCATCGACGAGCGCCTCAAACGCAGCAGGTTTCTGAACACGTGGGGGCTGTACCCGCGGCCAAAGCCAACAGAGGAGACCAGCGACACCGGGGAGGACACCGTGACGGAGGCGAGAACATGCTGGGACGACGGGCCACAGCAGGAGGAGACACAGTCGGAGGCGGATTGCGCCACTGACGGCACGGCGCGCGAAGCGGTGGAGGACGGGAACGTCTTGACGCGCCATCGTGTGGGCTTTCGCGGCAGCGAGTGGGGTTCGGTGCTGGAGACAAAGCGCGCGGCGCTCGACGATGCGTTCGACACCGACGTGTCGGAGGCGCTGGGGCTCCCTCGTGGCTGCGTGAGGGACGCCACTTACACGCTGCGCGGCCTCCTGGTGGCCTTTGCGGTGTCGCACCCGCCGGCGATGCGTGGGCGCGCCATCGACGAGCGCCTCAAACGCAGCAGGTTTCTGAACACGTGGGGGCTGTACCCGCGGCCAAAGCCAACAGAGGAGACCAGCGACACCGGGGAGGACACCGTGACGGAGGCGAGAACATGCTGGGACGACGGGCCACGGCAGGAGGAGACACAGTCGGAGGCGGATTGCGCCACTGACGGCACGGCGCGCGAAGCGGTGGAGGACGGGAACGTCTTGACGCGCCATCGTGTGGGCTTTCGCGGCAGCGAGTGGGGTTCGGTGCTGGAGACAAAGCGCGCGGCGCTCGACGATGCGTTCGACACCGACGTGTCGGAGGCGCTGGGGCTCCCTCGTGGCTGCGTGAGGGACGCCACTTACACGCTGCGCGGCCTCCTGGTGGCCTTTGCGGTGTCGCACCCGCCGGCGATGCGTGGGCGCGCCATCGACGAGCGCCTCAAACGCAGCAGGTTTCTGAACACGTGGGGGCTGTACCCGCGGCCAAAGCCAACAGAGGAGACCAGCGACACCGGGGAGGACACCGTGACGGAGGCGAGAACATGCTGGGACGACGGGCCACAGCAGGAGGAGACACAGTCGGAGGCGGATTGCGCCACTGACGGCACGGCGCGCGAAGCGGTGGAGGACGGGAACGTCTTGACGCGCCATCGTGTGGGCTTTCGCGGCAGCGAGTGGGGTTCGGTGCTGGAGACAAAGCGCGCGGCGCTCGACGATGCGTTCGACACCGACGTGTCGGAGGCGCTGGGGCTCCCTCGTGGCTGCGTGAGGGACGCCACTTACACGCTGCGCGGCCTCCTGGTGGCCTTTGCGGTGTCGCACCCGCCGGCGATGCGTGGGCGCGCCATCGACGAGCGCCTCAAACGCAGCAGGTTTCTGAACACGTGGGGGCTGTACCCGCGGCCAAAGCCAACAGAGGAGACCAGCGACACCGGGGAGGACACCGTGACGGAGGCGAGAACATGCTGGGACGACGGGCCACGGCAGGAGGAGACACAGTCGGAGGCGGATTGCGCCACTGACGGCACGGCGCGCGAAGCGGTGGAGGACGGGAACGTCTTGACGCGCCATCGTGTGGGCTTTCGCGGCAGCGAGTGGGGTTCGGTGCTGGAGACAAAGCGCGCGGCGCTCGACGATGCGTTCGACACCGACGTGTCGGAGGCGCTGGGGCTCCCTCGTGGCTGCGTGAGGGACGCCACTTACACGCTGCGCGGCCTCCTGGTGGCCTTTGCGGTGTCGCACCCGCCGGCGATGCGTGGGCGCGCCATCGACGAGCGCCTCAAACGCAGCAGGTTTCTGAACACGTGGGGGCTGTACCCGCGGCCAAAGCCAACAGAGGAGACCAGCGACACCGGGGAGGACACCGTGACGGAGGCGAGGACATGCTGGGACGACGGGACACAGCAGGAGGAGACACAGTCGGAGGCGGATTGCGCCACTGACGGCACGGCGCGCGAAGCGGTGGAGGACGGGAACGTCTTGACGCGCCATCGTGTGGGCTTTCGCGGCAGCGAGTGGGGTTCGGTGCTGGAGACAAAGCGCGCGGCGCTCGACGATGCGTTCGACACCGACGTGTCGGAGGCGCTGGGGCTCCCTCGTGGCTGCGTGAGGGACGCCACTTACACGCTGCGCGGCCTCCTGGTGGCCTTTGCGGTGTCGCACCCGCCGGCGATGCGTGGGCGCGCCATCGACGAGCGCCTCAAACGCAGCAGGTTTCTGAACACGTGGGGGCTGTACCCGCGGCCAAAGCCAACAGAGGAGACCAGCGACACCGGGGAGGACACCGTGACGGAGGCGAGAACATGCTGGGACGACGGGCCACAGCAGGAGGAGACACAGTCGGAGGCGGATTGCGCCACTGACGGCACGGCGCGCGAAGCGGTGGAGGACGGGAACGTTCAGTTGCCTGGTGACGGGTCCGTGGCGACGTTTGACGTTCACCACCCTGCGTCCATGACCGCGCGCGACGTGGACATTGCCCTTGACGGGTGCTGCTTCGCGAACGCGTTGAGTGCGTGCGGCGCTGGGGCCGCCGATCGGGACGGCGTGGTTGTGACGCAGCGCTCGTGCAGGCTGGGCGGCGACCCCTCGGTGCCCATGACCAGCGCGAGGCTCGCGGCGATAGGGGAGGCGCTGGACGCGGACGTGTGCGGCGCGCTGGGGCTGCCTCGCGGCAGTGTGCGGAACGTCCAGTTGCCTGGCGACGGGTCCGTGGCGACGTTTGACATTCACCACCCTGCGTCCATGACCGCGCGCGACGTGGACAGTGCCCTTGACGGGTGCTGCTTCGCGAACGCGTTGAGTGCGTGCGGCGCTGGGGCCGCCGATCGGGACGGCGTGGTTGTGACGCAGCGCTCGTGCAGGCTGGGCGGCGACCCCTCGGTGCCCATGACCAGCGCGAGGCTCGCGGCGATAGGGGAGGCGCTGGACGCGGACGTGTGCGGCGCGCTGGGGCTGCCTCGCGGCAGTGTGCGGAACGTCCAGTTGCCTGGCGACGGGTCCGTGGCGACGTTTGACATTCACCACCCTGCGTCCATGACCGCGCGCGACGTGGACATTGCCCTTGACGGGTGCTGCTTCGCGAACGCGTTGAGTGCGTGCGGCGCTGGGGCCGCCGATCGGGACGGCGTGGTTGTGACGCAGCGCTCGTGCAGGCTGGGCGGCGACCCCTCGGTGCCCATGACCAGCGCGAGGCTCGCGGCGATAGGGGAGGCGCTGGACGCGGACGTGTGCGGCGCGCTGGGGCTGCCTCGCGGCAGTGTGCGGAACGTCCAGTTGCCTGGCGACGGGTCCGTGGCGACGTTTGACATTCACCACCCTGCGTCCATGACCGCGCGCGACGTGGACAGTGCCCTTGACGGGTGCTGCTTCGCGAACGCGTTGAGTGCGTGCGGCGCTGGGGCCGCCGATCGGGACGGCGTGGTTGTGACGCAGCGCTCGTGCAGGCTGGGCGGCGACCCCTCGGTGCCCATGACCAGCGCGAGGCTCGCGGCGATAGGGGAGGCGCTGGACGCGGACGTGTGCGGCGCGCTGGGGCTGCCTCGCGGCAGTGTGCGGAACGTCCAGTTGCCTGGCGACGGGTCCGTGGCGACGTTTGACGTTCACCACCCTGCGTCCATGACCGCGCGCGACGTGGACAGTGCCCTTGACGGGTGCTGCTTCGCGAACGCGTTGAGTGCGTGCGGCGCTGGGGCCGCCGATCGGGACGGCGTGGTTGTGACGCAGCGCTCGTGCAGGCTGGGCGGCGACCCCTCGGTGCCCATGACCAGCGCGAGGCTCGCGGCGATAGGGGAGGCGCTGGACGCGGACGTGTGCGGCGCGCTGGGGCTGCCTCGCGGCAGTGTGCGGAACGTCCAGTTGCCTGGCGACGGGTCCGTGGCGACGTTTGACGTTCACCACCCTGCGTCCATGACCGCGCGCGACGTGGACAGTGCCCTTGACGGGTGCTGCTTCGCGAACGCGTTGAGTGCGTGCGGCGCTGGGGCCGCCGATCGGGACGGCGTGGTTGTGACGCAGCGCTCGTGCAGGCTGGGCGGCGACCCCTCGGTGCCCATGACCAGCGCGAGGCTCGCGGCGATAGGGGAGGCGCTGGACGCGGACGTGTGCGGCGCGCTGGGGCTGCCTCGCGGCAGTGTGCGGAACGTCCAGTTGCCTGGCGACGGGTCCGTGGCGACGTTTGACGTTCACCACCCTGCGCCCATGACCGCGCGCGACGTGGACAGTGCCCTTGACGGGTGCTGCTTCGCGAACGCGTTGAGTGCGTGCGGCGCTGGGGCCGCCGATCGGGACGGCGTGGTTGTGACGCAGCGCTCGTGCAGGCTGGGCGGCGACCCCTCGGTGCCCATGACCAGCGCGAGGCTCGCGGCGATAGGGGAGGCGCTGGACGCGGACGTGTGCGGCGCGCTGGGGCTGCCTCGCGGCAGTGTGCGGAACGTCCAGTTGCCTGGCGACGGGTCCGTGGCGACGTTTGACGTTCACCACCCTGCGTCCATGACCGCGCGCGACGTGGACAGTGGCCTTGACGGGTGCTGCTTCGCGAACGCGTTGAGTGCGTGCGGCGCTGGGGCCGCCGATCGGGACGGCGTGGTTGTGACGCAGCGCTCGTGCAGGCTGGGCGGCGACCCCTCGGTGCCCATGACCAGCGCGAGGCTCGCGGCGATAGGGGAGGCGCTGGACGCGGACGTGTGCGGCGCGCTGGGGCTGCCTCGCGGCAGTGTGCGGAACGTCCAGTTGCCTGGCGACGGGTCCGTGGCGACGTTTGACATTCACCACCCTGCGTCCATGACCGCGCGCGACGTGGACAGTGCCCTTGACGGGTGCTGCTTCGCGAACGCGTTGAGTGCGTGCGGCGCTGGGGCCGCCGATCGGGACGGCGTGGTTGTGACGCAGCGCTCGTGCAGGCTGGGCGGCGACCCCTCGGTGCCCATGACCAGCGCGAGGCTCGCGGCGATAGGGGAGGCGCTGGACGCGGACGTGTGCGGCGCGCTGGGGCTGCCTCGCGGCAGTGTGCGGAACGTCCAGTTGCCTGGCGACGGGTCCGTGGCGACGTTTGACGTTCACCACCCTGCGTCCATGACCGCGCGCGACGTGGACAGTGCCCTTGACGGGTGCTGCTTCGCGAACGCGTTGAGTGCGTGCGGCGCTGGGGCCGCCGATCGGGACGGCGTGGTTGTGACGCAGCGCTCGTGCAGGCTGGGCGGCGACCCCTCGGTGCCCATGACCAGCGCGAGGCTCGCGGCGATAGGGGAGGCGCTGGACGCGGACGTGTGCGGCGCGCTGGGGCTGCCTCGCGGCAGTGTGCGGAACGTCCAGTTGCCTGGCGACGGGTCCGTGGCGACGTTTGACATTCACCACCCTGCGTCCATGACCGCGCGCGACGTGGACAGTGCCCTTGACGGGTGCTGCTTCGCGAACGCGTTGAGTGCGTGCGGCGCTGGGGCCGCCGATCGGGACGGCGTGGTTGTGACGCAGCGCTCGTGCAGGCTGGGCGGCGACCCCTCGGTGCCCATGACCAGCGCGAGGCTCGCGGCGATAGGGGAGGCGCTGGACGCGGACGTGTGCGGCGCGCTGGGGCTGCCTCGCGGCAGTGTGCGGAACGTCCAGTTGCCTGGCGACGGGTCCGTGGCGACGTTTGACGTTCACCACCCTGCGTCCATGACCGCGCGCGACGTGGACAGTGGCCTTGACGGGTGCTGCTTCGCGAACGCGTTGAGTGCGTGCGGCGCTGGGGCCGCCGATCGGGACGGCGTGGTTGTGACGCAGCGCTCGTGCAGGCTGGGCGGCGACCCCTCGGTGCCCATGACCAGCGCGAGGCTCGCGGCGATAGGGGAGGCGCTGGACGCGGACGTGTGCGGCGCGCTGGGGCTGCCTCGCGGCAGTGTGCGGAACGTCCAGTTGCCTGGCGACGGGTCCGTGGCGACGTTTGACATTCACCACCCTGCGTCCATGACCGCGCGCGACGTGGACAGTGCCCTTGACGGGTGCTGCTTCGCGAACGCGTTGAGTGCGTGCGGCGCTGGGGCCGCCGATCGGGACGGCGTGGTTGTGACGCAGCGCTCGTGCAGGCTGGGCGGCGACCCCTCGGTGCCCATGACCAGCGCGAGGCTCGCGGCGATAGGGGAGGCGCTGGACGCGGACGTGTGCGGCGCGCTGGGGCTGCCTCGCGGCAGTGTGCGGAACGTCCAGTTGCCTGGCGACGGGTCCGTGGCGACGTTTGACGTTCACCACCCTGCGTCCATGACCGCGCGCGACGTGGACAGTGCCCTTGACGGGTGCTGCTTCGCGAATGCGTTGAGTGCGTGCGGCGCTGGGGCCGCCGATCGGGACGGCGTGGTTGTGACGCAGCGCTCGTGCAGGCTGGGCGGCGACCCCTCGGTGCCCATGACCAGCGCGAGGCTCGCGGCGATAGGGGAGGCGCTGGACGCGGACGTGTGCGGCGCGCTGGGGCTGCCTCGCGGCAGTGTGCGGAACGTCCAGTTGCCTGGCGACGGGTCCGTGGCGACGTTTGACATTCACCACCCTGCGTCCATGACCGCGCGCGACGTGGACAGTGCCCTTGACGGGTGCTGCTTCGCGAACGCGTTGAGTGCGTGCGGCGCTGGGGCCGCCGATCGGGACGGCGTGGTTGTGACGCAGCGCTCGTGCAGGCTGGGCGGCGACCCCTCGGTGCCCATGACCAGCGCGAGGCTCGCGGCGATAGGGGAGGCGCTGGACGCGGACGTGTGCGGCGCGCTGGGGCTGCCTCGCGGCAGTGTGCGGAACGTCCAGTTGCCTGGCGACGGGTCCGTGGCGACGTTTGACGTTCACCACCCTGCGTCCATGACCGCGCGCGACGTGGACAGTGGCCTTGACGGGTGCTGCTTCGCGAACGCGTTGAGTGCGTGCGGCGCTGGGGCCGCCGATCGGGACGGCGTGGTTGTGACGCAGCGCTCGTGCAGGCTGGGCGGCGACCCCTCGGTGCCCATGACCAGCGCGAGGCTCGCGGCGATAGGGGAGGCGCTGGACGCGGACGTGTGCGGCGCGCTGGGGCTGCCTCGCGGCAGTGTGCGGAACGTCCAGTTGCCTGGCGACGGGTCCGTGGCGACGTTTGACATTCACCACCCTGCGTCCATGACCGCGCGCGACGTGGACAGTGCCCTTGACGGGTGCTGCTTCGCGAACGCGTTGAGTGCGTGCGGCGCTGGGGCCGCCGATCGGGACGGCGTGGTTGTGACGCAGCGCTCGTGCAGGCTGGGCGGCGACCCCTCGGTGCCCATGACCAGCGCGAGGCTCGCGGCGATAGGGGAGGCGCTGGACGCGGACGTGTGCGGCGCGCTGGGGCTGCCTCGCGGCAGTGTGCGGAACGTCCAGTTGCCTGGCGACGGGTCCGTGGCGACGTTTGACGTTCACCACCCTGCGTCCATGACCGCGCGCGACGTGGACAGTGCCCTTGACGGGTGCTGCTTCGCGAACGCGTTGAGTGCGTGCGGCGCTGGGGCCGCCGATCGGGACGGCGTGGTTGTGACGCAGCGCTCGTGCAGGCTGGGCGGCGACCCCTCGGTGCCCATGACCAGCGCGAGGCTCGCGGCGATAGGGGAGGCGCTGGACGCGGACGTGTGCGGCGCGCTGGGGCTGCCTCGCGGCAGTGTGCGGAACGTCCAGTTGCCTGGCGACGGGTCCGTGGCGACGTTTGACGTTCACCACCCTGCGTCCATGACCGCGCGCGACGTGGACAGTGCCCTTGACGGGTGCTGCTTCGCGAACGCGTTGAGTGCGTGCGGCGCTGGGGCCGCCGATCGGGACGGCGTGGTTGTGACGCAGCGCTCGTGCAGGCTGGGCGGCGACCCCTCGGTGCCCATGACCAGCGCGAGGCTCGCGGCGATAGGGGAGGCGCTGGACGCGGACGTGTGCGGCGCGCTGGGGCTGCCTCGCGGCAGTGTGCGGAACGTCCAGTTGCCTGGCGACGGGTCCGTGGCGACGTTTGACGTTCACCACCCTGCGTCCATGACCGCGCGCGACGTGGACAGTGCCCTTGACGGGTGCTGCTTCGCGAACGCGTTGAGTGCGTGCGGCGCTGGGGCCGCCGATCGGGACGGCGTGGTTGTGACGCAGCGCTCGTGCAGGCTGGGCGGCGACCCCTCGGTGCCCATGACCAGCGCGAGGCTCGCGGCGATAGGGGAGGCGCTGGACGCGGACGTGTGCGGCGCGCTGGGGCTGCCTCGCGGCAGTGTGCGGAACGTCCAGTTGCCTGGCGACGGGTCCGTGGCGACGTTTGACGTTCACCACCCTGCGTCCATGACCGCGCGCGACGTGGACAGTGCCCTTGACGGGTGCTGCTTCGCGAACGCGTTGAGTGCGTGCGGCGCTGGGGCCGCCGATCGGGACGGCGTGGTTGTGACGCAGCGCTCGTGCAGGCTGGGCGGCGACCCCTCGGTGCCCATGACCAGCGCGAGGCTCGCGGCGATAGGGGAGGCGCTGGACGCGGACGTGTGCGGCGCGCTGGGGCTGCCTCGCGGCAGTGTGCGGAACGTCCAGTTGCCTGGCGACGGGTCCGTGGCGACGTTTGACGTTCACCACCCTGCGTCCATGACCGCGCGCGACGTGGACAGTGCCCTTGACGGGTGCTGCTTCGCGAACGCGTTGAGTGCGTGCGGCGCTGGGGCCGCCGATCGGGACGGCGTGGTTGTGACGCAGCGCTCGTGCAGGCTGGGCGGCGACCCCTCGGTGCCCATGACCAGCGCGAGGCTCGCGGCGATAGGGGAGGCGCTGGACGCGGACGTGTGCGGCGCGCTGGGGCTGCCTCGCGGCAGTGTGCGGAACGTCCAGTTGCCTGGCGACGGGTCCGTGGCGACGTTTGACGTTCACCACCCTGCGTCCATGACCGCGCGCGACGTGGACAGTGCCCTTGACGGGTGCTGCTTCGCGAACGCGTTGAGTGCGTGCGGCGCTGGGGCCGCCGATCGGGACGGCGTGGTTGTGACGCAGCGCTCGTGCAGGCTGGGCGGCGACCCCTCGGTGCCCATGACCAGCGCGAGGCTCGCGGCGATAGGGGAGGCGCTGGACGCGGACGTGTGCGGCGCGCTGGGGCTGCCTCGCGGCAGTGTGCGGAACGTCCAGTTGCCTGGCGACGGGTCCGTGGCGACGTTTGACGTTCACCACCCTGCGTCCATGACCGCGCGCGACGTGGACAGTGCCCTTGACGGGTGCTGCTTCGCGAACGCGTTGAGTGCGTGCGGCGCTGGGGCCGCCGATCGGGACGGCGTGGTTGTGACGCAGCGCTCGTGCAGGCTGGGCGGCGACCCCTCGGTGCCCATGACCAGCGCGAGGCTCGCGGCGATAGGGGAGGCGCTGGACGCGGACGTGTGCGGCGCGCTGGGGCTGCCTCGCGGCAGTGTGCGGAACGTCCAGTTGCCTGGCGACGGGTCCGTGGCGACGTTTGACGTTCACCACCCTGCGTCCATGACCGCGCGCGACGTGGACAGTGCCCTTGACGGGTGCTGCTTCGCGAACGCGTTGAGTGCGTGCGGCGCTGGGGCCGCCGATCGGGACGGCGTGGTTGTGACGCAGCGCTCGTGCAGGCTGGGCGGCGACCCCTCGGTGCCCATGACCAGCGCGAGGCTCGCGGCGATAGGGGAGGCGCTGGACGCGGACGTGTGCGGCGCGCTGGGGCTGCCTCGCGGCAGTGTGCGGAACGTCCAGTTGCCTGGCGACGGGTCCGTGGCGACGTTTGACGTTCACCACCCTGCGTCCATGACCGCGCGCGACGTGGACAGTGGCCTTGACGGGTGCTGCTTCGCGAACGCGTTGAGTGCGTGCGGCGCTGGGGCCGCCGATCGGGACGGCGTGGTTGTGACGCAGCGCTCGTGCAGGCTGGGCGGCGACCCCTCGGTGCCCATGACCAGCGCGAGGCTCGCGGCGATAGGGGAGGCGCTGGACGCGGACGTGTGCGGCGCGCTGGGGCTGCCTCGCGGCAGTGTGCGGAACGTTTTTTTTATTGTTGAGTGTTGTACTTTTTGTTTTGACGTTCACCACCCTGCGTCCATGACCGCGCGCGACGTGGACAGTGCCCTTGACGGGTGCTGCTTCGCGAATGCGTTTCGTTGTTTTTCTTCTTTCGTCTTTTCTTCTTCTTTTTCTTCTTGTTTGTCTTTGTTTTCTGTTTCTGAACATTTTTTACTGTTTGATTTCAATGTGTGTCCTTATGTTTCCTCTCAATTTATGATTCTTATGGAAAAGGCTCTTAATGTTGATATTTCTTCTTCTTTGTCTGTTGATGGCCTTTCCGTTCGTAATTTGTCCTTGTTTTATGATTGTAGTTTACTTTCGTTTGATGTGTGTTATCCGGCTACGGTGCAAAAGGTTGAGGTTGATAGGTGTGTCGAAAATTGTACTTTTAAGTATCTTTCCAGAGTCTGTAGTCATTCTGATTTTGTTTCCGGTTCTACTGTTTTTCTTGATCGTGTTTCTGTTGCTGTTCATGAAAGTTTTTTGTTGTTGTTTTGTAGTATATTTTTATTGGGATCCGGCTGGTCCTCAGTGTATAATTTGAATACCTCTGCTATTGCTATAGCTCTTAATATGGACGTTTGCTCCTCTCTTACGTTGCAACGTGATTGTGTGAGGGATGTTGTTGTGGATTTTAATTGTTCTTGTGTGACGTTCACCGTAGTGGCACCTCGCTGTATCGATCAGAGGGCTGCCGAGGAGGCTCTCCGTGCATCCCCCTTTGCAAATATGTGGAAGCTGCATGATCCAAACAATTGCATTTCCCTTTTAGAGCGTGCGCGAACCATGTTGAAGCGCGGCCATGGTGTTGCATGTACTGATGCTTTTGGTCCCAAGCCTGGTTTTTGCTCGGTGGAGCATGTGAATGGCTTGCCGTCTTTATCGTCCTTTGTTTCTGGTCTGTTTTGTGTTGGTTTTTGCGGCCGCTTTTGGACGAATGTGGTGGATAATCATTACCAGGAGCTGATTGAATGTGTTGTCAGTGATTTGGCCTCGGAACAACTCTTTGCCACTTCCATTCAGGGATGCTCGCGCATATCTTCATTGAATATTGTCATCAGAGTGTGTTTATACTATTCCAAACACCTTAGTTCGGCTGATGTACTACGCATTCTTGATGTTGCATCCTTTTCATCTTCGTGGCAGCTATACAAACGCCTGTATCCGCAGTCGCACCTCAAACGTGTATCTTCCTTTCATTGTCTACGTGTTGCTGGGGAAGGATGGCATAACGTGAGTAATATGGACGAACTAAAGCTGGCTGTTGTTGGTGATATTATTGAATGTCTACGTTTGGTTGCGGACAGTGTTGATATTTTACGCTATGACTTGCGTGAAAACCTGTCTGTGGAGTTTTATGTTTTCCATGATGGTTCTTTGGACTCATGTACAATCGACAAAATGCTGGCTCAGTCCCCGCTCACACGTTTGTTAACACTGCATAGATCCTACTGTTCCCTCACACAACCACCTAAGGACAGTTGTGCTGCTTTTGTTTCGGAAACGATGCCTGACTCTCTGCCACTGCCACTGCCACCTTGTAACATGCCACAAGTTGGTGCCGCACGTCCTGTTCGACGGTACGCTGACTGCAATCAGATGGGTTACGATGAGCGGCGCGCTCCTAAAGGGAAAAGTAACGATGACTTACAGAACAGGAGTAACGAGAAACATCCCGAGCATAGGTGGAAGGTAGCGACTCCCCGACTTCCACCACTGTAATTCAATATGGTGGGGTGTGACGCTGGCACGAAGTCGTTAGGCAACTGCACCCTTTGCCTGTTTTCTGCATCGAAGGGTAGCACAACCTCTCTTGTTGTTTCAGGGTGGGCACCGCGTGATTCTGTCGAAACTACTTGTTTGCGGAACAATGGCACGCTTTCCAATGCCCAAATACTCGTGCATCATTGTACAAAAAAGGCGGATGCCAAAACCGTTCACATCAAGCAGAACATGTGGCCGCACGAGTGGGTCGATACCTGTTCCACACCACTTCAACATCAACACACTGCCAGACCTAAAAGGTGTTCGGGGTTTATTTGCAACCGCCTTCGCTTGACCACCCGAATGTGCCCAGATAACAAAGCTGGATGCCGGTGGTTGCTGCTTTACTGATTTGAGTGTTGTGACATGTTGTCTCGCTCCGATTCTCATTTTGTTTTTGTTTTTTACCTCTGCCGATTTCGGCTTCTATTTGTTCTCAGTCCCATTCTCAAGAAAGGAATCGCTCGTGCTTCCCGCTTTTGTGCGCTTATGTTAATGTGGCAGTGGTCACCCAGCTTTTTCTTACCACTTATCCTCTTCCTTTTCGAGTGCACTTTTATGGGAAACAAACACTGAGTTGCTCATGTCCATACCCACTTCAGCGTTCATAACGAAAAAGTTTTCCTTGATATCTGGTGACCGCACAGGACCTTCCGCTTTGCTGGCAGAGGCATGTTTTTAGATCGGCAACAACTAAAACTAACTTCGTGGCGAGTGTAAAATCGAAACTTGTATAAAGTTCCAGATACCTTTTAATACCACTTTTTAATATATATATATATGTCAGTGTGTGTTTTCTATTGCCTTTTCTGATTTGATCGTTCGCTTGCTTTCATGATTTCTCCACCATCTTAACGCCTTTGATGCTCATTGCAACAACTTCAATAGCTTGATGGGCGGCGACACATTAAGTTGTCCGAGGCCGGTGTTGTGTTTGCAGCGCGGAGACATGCGCTCAAGTTCATCGGAATTACCTGCATCATCTGTTTCCCTCATCTTTATTTTGACTTACTTTTGTGCTACTCTCTTCAAGGCAAACTTCAAGGCGTAAAAAGCAGGGCGTTGGCGCAAAAAGAGCGATTCCAAGGAGCCTTGGCATTCGGTACGACGTAGCGGTCACATCCAGCATAACCGTGCAAGTGCTGGAGTCCTATTTGTGCGTGTGGCGGCCGTTACAGGTGACGCCACTAATAAAAGCCTTTTGACATTTCGATGGCAGCCCTTGTCGCGTTAGCGGATTGGCCGTATACAACTCCGCCAAGCTGTTTAAGTCACCATCTAATATCCTTTGCAGTGGTTTGCCCATTGCGCTAACTCCCCAGTTTCCCACAGTGCTTGCAGCCCATCAAACTTCACCCCACCCCCCATCACAGAACCAGACACGCGCACAATTTAGTTTCGTATTTTCGATGGCAGGCGCATATTCCATGGCGTTGTGCAATGTGCTACGTGCGGCGGGAACACCTGACTCGGCTACTCAGCTCATTGCTACCATCGCAGCTGTGTGCCAGTCTATAGCCGTTAAGCTTCGCACGGAGCCCGTTACCGCCCCTATGAGTCTCCAGAATAGCTTTGGAGACACTCTTCTTTCCTTGGATGTCATTGTGGACAAATTGATCTCCGAGGCCCTAGGGGGTAGTGAAAGTGTTGCTGCCTTTCTATCTGAGGAGACGCCAAGGCTCACACCCACGACACGTGTTTCCTCAGCGCCGTACACGGTCTCATATGACCCTCTTGATGGCAGTAGTGTCATTGCATCCAACTTCGCGGTGGGCTCCATATTCGCTATTTGGCCAGGAAGCACACCTCTTGGTCTGCGGGTTCGCGACCTGGTGGCAAGTGTTGTGGCAGTCTACGGTCCACGTCTCACGCTATTTGTTGCTACGTGGCGCGGAGGTGTTATGGAGTTCTTTGACTCTGGTGTTGGTTGGCGACTTGTACGAAGTGTGAGATCTAGGGACCTGTCAGACACCGGCGCCAGCGAGTTTGGTGAAGCGGGGAATGCCGCTGCGAAGTGCCTGGAAAGCAACTCACCATTGGTGAATAGTATCAAACCGAAAGCAACTGTGTTTTCCCCAGGCAACCTTCGAGTGACTAATGTTCTGCCATGGTATCGGACGTTGGTTGAGACATACACAAAGGAAGGTGCAACGTTACGTTACACGGGCGCTATGGTACCAGATGTGTGCCAAATTATTGTCCGCGGTGACGGGATTTTTATGACGCCGGTGAGTGCAACCCACAAAATGAAGTTGCGGTTGCTTTTTGAAGCGGCTCCCATGGCATTTCTCATTGAGTGCGCTGGTGGGCGCTCGACAACTGGAGTGAGGGACATGATGGATGTGCGTGTAGAGACACTAGGGCAAAGAACAGCTATTGCATTGGGCTCCGCCTGGGATGTGAAACGCTATGAAAGCCTCTTCAAATTCGGCGCCGGTGAGGATCACCATAACCCCCACGAAAGTAAACTGTAAGCCAAGGCCAGTGGCCGTATCCATGGTTTTTCTTTTTCTTTTTGTTTTTAACCAACTCACCGATCCCTCTCTTGTATTATCGCTCATATATCGCTTACACCTATGTCGCCTACTACTTCTGAAGGTTTATACAATCAGCTGCGGGAGGTGATATATGTTACCGGCATTTTATGTGCAACACACGAACATATACTCGTAATTTTGATCCAGCCACTGTTTCCGGCGATTTAGTGGTGACGCTACTCCTATTGTGTGATTTGTAACTCCCTCCCTACCCTTGTCTGTGGACGGAGTTTTCACAGTATTGGTCACGAAATTGTGGGTAGCAAAATGCTGGTGACTGATGAACACTGTTTCCTCCTCGAGTTCGTGTGAGTTCCACTTTGTCCTATCATGGTCTTCTCACGTTTTTTTCTTACTCGTGCCATTCACGACATTGGTGATGTAAATATCTTATAACAAGATATTAGTGACGAGCAGGAGGATTAGCAGAGACGGTTTGTGGGCGGGGTGCGTACTTGTATCTGCAGTGTGCAGAGTTGCTTCCCCTGCTTTTGAAGACGGAAGTAGCGCTACATATTCCGAGGAAAACTTCAGTGGAGGGGATAAGAGCGACGGATCTATTTGTGGAGAAGACAACATACCACCTCTAAAATGGGGGATAAGTCCACTTCAGTGGCCGCGCTGGATGGAAACAGTACGGCCGCGTCACAAACCATTGATGAGTTATTAACGAGCGCAGCGTGGGTCACAAGCTTAACGGATCCAGCGTTGCACCTAGACCGATTACACGAGACGTTTACGAGGGTTATTTTTAGCTGCGTGGACGTTGAGGAAGGGAATGAACCCGCACGCCGGCTTGTGACTGCGGCGGAGCGCCTGCGAGAAGAGCGGGAAAAAGAGGAGCTCCGCCGGGAGCTGAGAGAACTCCAGGACAATACTTTTGTTGATGACGAGGATGAGGATGTCGGTGGCCTGGATGAGGGCTCGAAGTTGGAGGATGATCATTACACTGACGAAGAATTTTCTGAGGCTTCTGTACTGATGAACGACGGGGAGTTTTTTGAATGGATTCACCGCAACGATACTCAAACTCTGGAGCAGCGTGCAGATGTGGTTGATGAAACGGGTCTTTCCGGTGTTGGTATCGAGTTAGAACTGCAGCGTGTTGGACTTAGTGAGGAGGATAGAAAAGTGACAGAAGACATTCTTCCAGAAAGGCTTAAAGCCATAGAAGTGGGAGAGCAGCGACACCATCTTGGATCCCGTTTGCTCCCACACGGTTATTCCTACCGGATACCGATTGAGTCGGAGGCCTTTTGGGTTCTGTGTCAGCTTCGTGGTGCTGGACAACCGCTCGCACATAACACTCGTATCTGTGCACTGGCTGCTCGCTCACCAAGTGAAGTGTCGGACGAACCTGTAGTGGTTGCGATTGCGTATGCGCTACGAAAAATGACCCGAGAGTTTCTGGAGCCGGGCCATCTAATGCTGTATCACCAAACACCTCTGCATCCATTGTTGTGCGCGCTCTTGGAATCCTCCCCGCTAGTTGATTCGGCTGAACGCACACTTCCAGTGGCTTCATACGCCTACAGCACGCTCACCGGAAGACGGCAGCGTCCCTATATCTCTGATATGTACGTTGGATTTAGTTCAAGGGGTGACAGACATTCGATTGGTGAAGGCGATCCCGCTTGGGAGCGGGCAACTCTACATGCGGATAGTAACATAAACGAGAGCCTTGATCCTCACAGTGATGTGGAAGAGGTTGACTTTGCGCAGCGCAAGCCTTGTTTTATCGAGCTTGGAAGGCTTTTAGTGCGCATTCTTGAGCTTGATGTGCTTTGTCATCGATTGGAGTGGCAGCGGCGTCAGTTCCTCCTCAAGATGAAAGACAGCTCCAAGCCAGCCGTGAGGAAGCAATGCCAACTGCTCTCCAAAATTGTGTTTGGAAGTGTTGTTGAAGCTGACTTTTGGCAGACGTATGTGAGTTTTATCACCTCCACCAACGGGCGTGGCTCAACACAGGCAATCAGAAAACTCGGTCTGGAAGAGGCGTTCGAGGAATATACCATTTCCGGTGTGCAGTATCAAGAAAACCTGATTGCCAATTATCCCATTCGTCTCTGTAGTTCGTCACATCGGGAAACCCTCATGGAATGGGCCCGGAAGGTAAGTAGTTCAACAAGTTCACTACGTTCCGCTGAGGCGGTATTGCTACTCTTCAATCAGGCGATAGTAGAGCAATTCTCACGCTTGCCAATCCTCCGAAAGCGCCTGTTCGACTTGTTCTGTGCAGAGGGTGATTTGATCGTGACGTACAAAGACTGTGGACGTCAGGACGACATATATCCTATTGCGAGCTTTTTTGCTGAGCATGCGCGACACTATCTGGAGTTGTTGGAGCGTGAGCGACAGGGTAGCTTGGAGCTTTTCTACGTTATTAACGATGATCTGGTTCGAGGTGCGGTAGACTTCAAGCGACTTTATGATTGCTCGTTCAAGGGAGGAAATGACCTCCAAAACGAGGACGAGTGGTCAGTTTCTCGAGAAGGCGCTATGAATCTTCTTTTGATGCGACTGGTTGACGGCCTAGTTCCAAAGGTCAAAGGTGAACTTGGACAGTTTGCCAATCGCCGCGTGCAGGCACAAAGTGTTGAACGATTGGGGCTTCTATGTGCCCAGGGGCCATATGAGGCCACTCGGCTGTGTCTTAGTGCGTACGACAAGGATTCGCTTTTATGGGAACCTGAGTGGAACATTGTGGAGGCGCTTCCAGAGCAGCGGGAGAAGGTATCTTTGGTGCATTCTTATGGGCGTAGACCAGCTGCGCGTGTTTGTGCGGTATACCGTGGTGAGGGCGGTGTTGCCTCCATTTCGTTCATTGATGAAGACGGGACATTTATTTCATCTATGCGATGGGCTGACTGTGAACTGAGTTCGGAAAGTGGACGTGTTGCCGATGAGGAACAAAAAAATCAGTTTGAGAAAATATTCGAGCATTGTAACCCCAATGTTATTGCTGTGGGCGCAGCTAACATTTCGTCACTTTCACTGATGCAGTCAATAATGCGCTTCGTTCGGGAGCGCGTGTACGCCAAAAGGCATATTCATGTGCCTGTGGTGTGGGCTCCTGTGGAGGTGGCACGTCTCTATAGCAGTACGGCCTATGCTGAACAAGAAACTCCCAACACTGATCATGTTCTGCGTGTATCATTAGCACTTGCACGGTACGTTCAGGATCCCCTCAGTGCTTTAGTCGTTCTGTTTGACAAGGGACGTACCGCCTTGCGTCTATCACTTGGTAGCGTTGTAAACACCAGTGAGCAGGAGGCCCAGCTGTATGCACGTCTATGCTGGGAAATGAGCTTGTGGGTAACGGCGTGTGGTGTATGGGTTGATGATTGTGCAACCCGAGTGCACTATGCGTCACTCCTGCAGTTTGTTGCTGGTGTAGGCCCCACTCGTGCACGCAAGTTGCAGCAGATACTGACATCGGAACGGCCTACAAGTAGGGAGGCGTGCTACCAGCTAATAGTGAGTTGTTTTGGCGAGCATGTGGCTCGCAACGCAGCCTGTGCATTGCGTATTGGCCCTGTAGTTGACAATGGGGGTACAACTACGCTGTTTCCGTCGTCTAGCTTACCCAGCGAATTCCGCTGGCAGATGATGGACCAAACACTTGTGCCGACTTCATGGTATGCAGTTGCGGCACTCATTGCACGCGTTGGGCTAAAGCAGAAGATACCTGCGTCTTTATCTTCCATGCCTCTGATGGACAGTGGAGTTGTTGCTCTAGCCAACTTCATGGGGCGCTCTGCACAGGAAAAGCGTGCCTCTTTTGACCTCCATGCAAACCAAAAAGATATTTTGTTGGTCATACGCGCTGCACAAAATCCCGAATGGAATTCACTTCTAGGTGAACGCGAGGTTGAGTTTATACAGGAAGAAATGATTTCCGCAGGCCGCTCCTTCATGCGACGGCCGTACCGTCGGCTCTCAAGCCGAGAGCTAATGTTTTGCTTGACTGGTATCACATTTTGCTCCAAGAGGGATGCTGCATATGGACATCGGCCAATGGATTCTCAGTCACTCTACATATACGAAGGTGACTACGTTACTGGTACTGTACAGGGGTTGCGTGGAGCTGGCATGGGCAACGTTTCTGGCTCTCCCTCCATTCGCGTAATGACATCGCGCGGCATCGGGGCCGTTATTTCGGCTGACGACATTGGCGACAGCCGCATGAAGCAGGATCTACTCGAGTATGAGATGTCGGTTGGGGGGCGTTTGCAGGGGTTGGGTGATAATAAGGCGAGAGGTCCCCCCCCAGACTGGCTTCGTCGTGATGCGCTCATTCAGGGTATTGTAATTGGATGTAATTGGGAGCGCTGTGAGTTGCGTCTGCGCTGGTGCCGGCCGCGCGACCCGGAGAAAAGCTTTAACAGCAATGACACCCACCACGCCAAAGGTAATGCTTCCGGGCTTGTTACAGTAGCTGAGAATGATGATGATGAAAATAACTACGTATCGTACGCCGCTCGGGGAGTGCCGGTTCCAAGCTGTGCCACTTCGCTTCGGACTGTGCGATTAGATATGGATGTGCGGGTGTTCGCCACTAAAGTTTCACGTCACCCGCTCTTTCGTGATGCCAGCAGCAGCATGGCACTAAAATTCTTACAGGACAAAAAAATTGGCGAGGTGCTGCTCCGGCCTGTTGTTGGTCGGCGCAGCAAAGTTATTGCCGTGGTCAAAATAGGTGACCGTTCCATGTGCAACTGGCTCGTCAGTGAGGAGCGACGGCCGAATGGCGCTATTTATTACCTCATGACGGATAAGGTAACGCGACGTTCTACGGAATACAACGATGTGGACGAGTTTCTTAACAACTTTATAGCGCCAATGGTGACACTTGTGCAGGGTATACGCTCGCATAGGCGTTTTGTAGACAATGTACGCAATGTGTCAGAGGCTCTGGGAATGCAGAGAAGAAATAATGCCAAGGATGGTGAAGTGAGTAGTGGCGGTGCTGCAGTCTTTGCATACGCGTTTGTGGAAGTTGGGCAGCAATCGATTCCTCCCTTTTATCGCGTATTTACCCGTGCCGGAACGACGGAACGAAATTATTATTTGCACATTGATGACAGCAGCATTTACGTTCGTGTTCCTGTTAGGCGTAGCAACACAAGCGGCGATGTTTCAGTAAAGTGGGTAAATTGCAGAAATGCTGAGCATGTGGGCGAGGTTGTGAAGAGACTGGCAGAGGCCCGTTAGGTTCCTGATAAAAGTGCGTCGGGTGTTTATTGGTGTTTGCCTGTATTTCCACATATTTCTGTTGCCAAATATTGTTTCTGTTTCTCTGTCTTTGGGTGGGTGTGGACCGGGAGTGGAAGAAAGAAGATGGTCGCGGTGGCGGTGTGTAAAGAGAGAGAGAGAGGCGTGTTGGGGGCACGGCACTGTTTTTGCTACTTGTTTTTCTATGCGATCTGCTCTGGTTGAAGGCGGGAGAGGCAAAACGTAAGGTCTTGGCGGGTGCAGTAGCGAAGAGGAGTAAAATAAGAAGGCAAACACATTGGAAGCTGCATGCGAATCAGTGCGAATTTTTTTTTTTTTTTTTCGTTTCGTCTGTGTGTGTGTGTGGTTCCGGATCATTCGAAAAACTATCGGAGGTGGTGAGTGCACGAAGTTTTTGTATCTAGAAAGGAGAAAACGGGGAAGTGACGAGTGGCATATATGTTTATGTAAAAGGGGTAATGACTTTGACCCCACACAAAGCAAATAAAAAACAAAAGTTAAACTCTTTTTTCTTTTTTTTCTTGTGGTTCAATGCCCGTCAGTGCACCAAAAACTCGAGGGAAGTTTGGTGCCTTCCTCACCGCGTGCGACAGACTGGTTGTTTCCGATGTTGTCAATGTCTTACTTGTAGAAGTGGAAACCAACGATCTTCTTTGGAGTTGCCGTTAGCAACCACTTTTGTGACATTTTCTCCCTTTCCCCCTCCCCTTCCTTCTATCTCTCTAGCTCCTAATATATATATATATATATGCGCAGTTTTTTTTTTTAGGGTAGAAAGAATGTAGTTAACTGTACACAAACGAATAAATGAGCAGTAACGAAACAAAAATGAAGGAGCATAACCCACAAAAGAAATGGAAAAAGGTATGTGTGTAAGAAAGAAAGATATATATATATATATAGAGAGAGAGAGAGAGAGAGAGAGAGAGAGGGAGAGATAGAGGACACCAATGGAAAGGGGTTGTGACTCAACACCAGCCCACCGACTGTGTCGTTGCGGCAGCAGACCGTGCGTTGTATCTTACGGCACGTGCATTTTTTTTTTTTTGGTTTTCCGGCAGAGCCGTACTGAAGTAGTAATGAGGGGAAAAGGTGACACATTTTGTGCCTGCCAATGTTTTCTTGGGCAAATAGGTCACTGTGGGGATGTTTTTTATTCACATTTGCGTGGACAGGCTTCGGTACGAAATCGCCCCAGTGGTGCTGTTTGGTCGCTGTCTGTCTCTGAGGAAGGAAAGAGAAGAAGTCGTACAAGCAGGGGTGTGTCTGATTGATGACATATGGCAATGAAAACTACGTTAGCTGTGGACAGCCGTGTGCTTTGTTCCGCTCGTCCTCTCGCACCTCTCCTAGGTTTGAATAAAAGCAGCAAGTGGTTCTAATGGGGCGAAAGCGCGGGCAGTCGCTAATGGCCCAGCTACAGCGCCACTTCCCGGAGATACACGGCAAGTTGGTCAAGGAGTTTGGGCGCGTGGAAAGAGGCGCCCGTACGAGGGACGACAGTTCTGCCCTGCTCAAGAGGTGTCAGGCTCTTCTTCAGTTGCTGAGTGAGCACAGGGAGGTATTGCCATTTGTTGCACAGGGGTGTCCTGCATGTCTCCCCGCCCTGCTTGCTAGAGTGGGCAGTGAGGTGGGGTCTGAAGACGTTTCCGACGGCAACAGCATTGCGGGCGAGGGCCTGAGCACTGTCATTTTGCGCCTAACCTCACTTATGGTGGCGTCTGGCACGTTAACAGACGCTCTTTACGAGGGTGTGGCGACAAGTTACCACGCACTGGTGGCACATGTGTTTTCAGGGTATGATGAAACAGCCGAGCTTGCTGCTGTTATTCTGTGCAGCACAATCCGTCTTGCCTCTGACGGTGTTAAAATAGCGGAAAAAATAGTCGGGGATTCAAACTTCTGGAGGGAGTTTTCCATAGCGCTTTTTGGCAGCGATGCTGATGTGCAGAAGCAAAAATCAATAACTAAGCGCGCTGCGTCTCCCACAGTACTTGTTGCAGTTCTTTGCGTATTGCGCTGCTGTTATAGCGTTACTTCTCTCGGGCGTTTGGGAACACTCAATTCACTCCTGTCCAGAATCTGTAGTGTTTCTCTGGTTTCCAAGGTGCCATGCGTTCGCGAAGAGGTACTGCTACTACTCTTCATTTTGCAACTCACCAATACGGCGGCGGAGGGAGACCGAATTAACGAGTGCATTGCCCTGCTAGGCGTTTCCACTGAGAATAAAATAAGTGCTGTTAACACCGGAGGTGAACGTAACGGCAGTGTGGATGGCTGTACTCTTCAGGCAGCTAGTCTTGCTGAGTTACTAATGGCTGGCTTTGGTAGTGCCATCCCAGTGCGTGCACTTGCTGAAGCAGTTAGCCGTTTGCAGAGGGATCAGTTTGACAGCGAGGCACGCCAGCGTGGCCTTCGCAGTGTAGCTAATCTGCTTTTCGCGCCCCACGTTCCACCTGGCGTCGCGGCAGCGCTTTTGGTTTTGCTCCCTGGAGCGGTTACCACTGTGTTTTCAGCTGCCAGCGATGTGGAGGAAAATGTGTGTGCTCTTGCCTGCACAATCTTTGCCTCAGCCATTGACGCAGCTGGAAGTGCGGTAATAGCGGCACCTGTGGTATGTAAAGAAGCCTGCGAGACAAAGTTAAACGAACAAAACGCACCAACCGTGGGAGGATCATTGCTGAAATACGACTGCTATACGTATCGGAAGCGTCTTGCAGAGGATTTCATCCTTCTGGGGGGACTAGTTCTACTTGAGGATCTGCTCTTGGACTACAACAGTCTCGTGGTTGTCTGTGCCACACGTCTGTGGCAATCTCTGTCAAGCCTCTCCGATGACATGCGTCATCTCATGTTAGCCTCTAAATGCATTGATAACTTATGCAAGGCACTGGGGAACGTCACTCAAGATTCAATTCTCACTAAGGCGCTGGGCAGCCCAGGGGTCGATATGTTGCTCCTGCTTCATGGCCTTGATACATTAACGAAGCTGGGTGACGCCGCCGAGCGCGTGGTGCCGGAAAGCACAGTAGCCCATCTGTGCACGATTGCTACCGCATCCCGGGAGAATGCGCAGGTACTGTCGGCAGCTCTCAGCGCTCTCACTACAGTTGCCGCCGCACACCCAATGGCAGCTACGCTTGTTTTAGATTACGAATACATGAATCATGTGTTTGCAGCGCTTGGCACGGGGAATAGCAATGACGACACTGTTGACAAGGAGAACGGTAACGGTGAAGCAGAAGAAACTAGCTGCGCGAACGATAGGCCTGAGGTTAGTGAGGCTGATGTTGTGTATATCTGTGGCTCCTTCAACATCATGTCAGCCATTGTATCCAGAGCACCGTCGTGTGTAACGTTTGAGTGGATTGAAACATTGTTGGCAGCGTCCCGATGTTTGCCATTTACCGCTATCGACTATAAGCGGGCATTCTGGGGTGTTGTCTTGGAAACCATCGAGGCTTCAGAGGATGGGCGCGCTTTTCTTTTGGAGGAGACGAGTTTTGTGAACATTATACTGAATTCTATCACTGACTGTTGCCGTGACATTGTTCAGTGTGATGTACCAGAAGGTGTTTTAGAAACGAATGATAGTGACCGTGGAAGGAACTGTGGCTTTGATAATGCATCCAGAGCGTCGGGTAGCGGTTGTGTAGACGATATAACGCAGTTGATGCAACTTCTTGTTCGGGTGTCTCGTTACGTACTGCCACCGCGGCCTCTACAACTTCCATCCACATCGAACGTCCTCCTTGAGGCACTCAGTTTCTTGATCGCTGTAGGTGATGAAAAGGTCTCCCCTGTGCTGCTTGTTAATGTGGCCCTAAGGCTAATGCGTAATGAGGAAGTGCGATATGACTCGCTTCTCTCTACGCTGGGGATGGCCGAAAAAGTCATCGCACCAGAACTTCAGTGACGCGCACTTCTGCTTCTCTCAGCACTGATGACAACCCAAAGCCGCCAACACCCACCGCCACCGTGTCTTGATACCGACTTGGAGCTCGCCAAGCTGCTCACGACGCTCAGACCCATATTGCAGGGGGAGGAAGTGGTACATTTATGGAATCTGATTAACTTTGGTTGCGTGATGGTCCTGTTGCGTGATATCTCACAGCTGGGGGAAGAGCGAAATCCAGTCCATACCGAGCGGAGCCAGGCGCCCGTGTTGGTGTCGTCCTTCGTGCTCGACACACTGAGGGCACCTAGCGACCATCCAACGCTTTTATTGTACCTTCTTCCCCCGACAATGATATCCTCACTGCGCATGCCATGGTGTTATTGTCTCTCAAGTTTGATGCTTGACGAAGTGCGTAGCGGGCAGAACTCAACCATTGGTATCGTACGCTGTGTGTCCAATGATGAAATAATTCGGCAGTTGCTGCTGCTGCTACAAGCTCTTCCATGCAGTACCGAGGCCCGTGAAATACGGGACACAGTATACGACCTGCTTACGGTTCTGCACCAACAGCGAAGTGAGGTGGATGATTGCAAAGTTAACGCGCAAGATAAACACTCAGTTGCCTGCTTTGTGGAAGAAGCTCTACTTTCATTCGGAGTGGAGCGTCTGTTTGGTGCACATTGCCTGCATTCATCGTCCTGCCGCGGACTTTTCTTACAACTGTGCACAAGTGTCTTGTTCAGACACAGAGCACTTGCCAACCATCCAGTGGCCTACCGTGAGGCTATGAAGTTCATTTCTGAGTGCTGCAGCAGCGACCCAGGGGTGAATTGTGTTGCACAGTGGGCCAGCGAAGAAAACATGTTGGACGGCCCCGGTGCTATCGGGTCGTAATCGCTAACTTAAATTGTCTTTTACTTTTGTGTCTTCACCTTAAGAAGGCTGGCAGCTTGGGACGGGAAGATGAAAAAAAAATAAAAAAAAAAGAGAGAGAGTGAGAGTGAGAGTGATGTGGAGTCAGCAGTGAAAGATGCGTTGGTACTGTGAAGGAAAGATAAAAATAAAAACAACGCAATATCTTTCCTCTTATTCTTCTTCACTATTTACCAGTTAATGCGATGGAAACCACCGGAGTAAGTTTCTGCTCGCGGCACGGGACGACACAGAGTCGTTTACAATGTTTTTTCTTTCTTTCGTTTCCTCCCCTTCATTGATTGTTGTGTTTGTCGTTATTCTGTACTGTGCGCCAGGCCACTCACCGCAAGCCTCAAGTCACATTTTTCTACTGTCCTCAAAAGATGCCCACTCTTCAACTACTTATTTATTTTGCGTCCACACGGACGGACTTTCAACAGCCAGGGCAGCTCAACCACTGTTGATACACGCGCTAGGTGTAGTTCCATGATATGCCTCATGATAGCCTAGCCACTGATTTTTGTGGACAGCGGAGTTGCTTCCCAGTTATGAGCTTTCTACACGTTCCGGGAAAGATGTCGCGACCATTGTGGCTCATGATGGGTACTGCCTTCCTTCTTCGCTTTCCACGCAAAGCCCCACACCCTGCAGCGGAAAATATCCCCATAAGTGGCTCGGACCCCCTCGCTGGTGATGCCAGCTGCAACGTTGTTGGCGACTCCACTGTAACGCGACACTTTCTCCTCACTGCCAAGCACACCTTTGTGCCGTGGATGTATGTAGCTGATCCCAAGCGCTTAAAAGTTCCAGAAGAATATCGCAAGATACGATTTGTTGTTGGACGCCTCTATTTGCCTAGTGCTGAGGGGCGCGCTCTCGCTTCCCACGCGATGGAGCTGCAACTGGTAGCTGTGCATCCCACTATGGATGTTGCTCTTCTGTCCGTAAAGGAACCACAAAAACATATTGCAGAGGCGTCCGTGTCATCTGGAGGGAACGGATTTGACGTGTTCAGCGAATTCAAGCGCCGTGTTGAGAGTGCTGAAGGCGGTCTGGACTTTGCTGCTGAAAACCCCAAGAAGGGGGACAAATGTCTCATCACCGGCTATCGCGGAGTGGGAAAGCTTGGGCTGCTTGACACCTTTGATCCTGACCTTCTTCAGCAGGTGTCGGAGGTGGAGCGAAACGAGTTGTTGGAGGCGATGCGACACGCTGAAGGGAAGCAAGAAAGCGCGACAACCACCGTAGAGGTTCTGGATTCCACTGGTATGTGTCGCACTGTGGTTGGCTGCTGCTACCATGGAATGTCTGGGGCACCTGTGCTCGTGAAGGACAACACGTGCGGTGGCGTCCTCTACGGGAAGCACCCAGACCACCATGCAGGTATAGGGTACGTACCCGTGTGTGGTATTATTGACTGGGTCTTGGGTGCAGTGCTCTCCAAGTAGTTTGTGCCCCTCATCCGTTTCTCCATGCTCCATTGATGTGGCACTAGGTGGTTTGGTTTGATATCATTCCCTTTGCTACATGAAATACTCACATGCAATTGCTCTCTTTGCGCACACTTACTGAGGGGCAACCTCTCACAGAAGCAGTTTGCTGCTACTCTCGCACACGGACTATCTTCTTCCAGCTTTTGAATCTTTCTACCTGTCACTGTGACTCTTAACTTTTATAGCATAGCTATATTCTTGTGCGCGTTTCTTCTTTTAGCTCTACCTTCCAATTGCCGTTGCTCAGCAGCTTACATTTTGAATTGTAAAGCGCTCGACATAATGTCAGACGAAAATCCAACAAAGACGCTGCGAACGGAATCCGGTGCAAAACCTATCACAACGCGAGAATTCTTGCGTACAAGTGTAGCTGCAGGACCCTTTAGTCTTCTTGAAAGTGCTGTGCGGGACGGGACGCGCGTGTTTATCCAATCACGGTTTAACAAGTCACTCGTTGCGACTGTAGTGGCGTTCGACAAACACTTTAATCTTGTTCTTCGCGATGCCGTTGAGTTGACGATGGTAAAAAATGAGCAGAGAGAACGATCTATTCGCAACATGTTTCTTCGTGGCTCTTCTGTGGTTTTTGTTGTCAAACTGCCGCAAAACACCGCTTAACCACAGCAACGTGGTAAGAAGCGCAGCAAATTCACGGGTGGGTTACTCTGGTATGACTTGTTGCCCATTGTGCAGTGACACTCATGAAAGTGTCGAGGATTGAAGCGTGTGTTGTCTGTGTGAAAGTGATGGTAATTGTGGTGAACATAGCAGCAGTGAAGGGAGATGGAACGCGGTAATAAACATTTCTAACATTAGACCATTCGTTCCACTAACACATCAAAATTTTGGACCCTAATTATACCTCCTTATTCCATGGTTCCTGTGTATACACACGCGACCTTTCCTACTTTTTTCTCGGTCTAATATTAGTCATAACTACGCGAAGGTAATCCTTGTGACAAACCTAGCGCCAAACGAGGAAGTGTTAAGTGTCGCAAGACAGACGCCAAAAGCAGCAGGGAAATCGCAGAGCTAGTTATGAGCGGTGATTTTGGGTTTGAGCCCCCTAGCTTCAGAATGATGAGCCTGTGTGATGTATCCTTTTCCGGAGAAGAGAGCACGACGCATAGCACGAACCACCCAATGCAGCAAAAGCAATATACACACTCCACACCACTGGATGCCGCAGGCTCGGCGACGGGGTCGGACTCGATGGACAGTAGAGAACGGGTCGCTTCGGCTGATCTCTCAAGCACGTGGGGTAGCAATCTTAGTGACAAGTTGGACATCAAGGCAGCCACGCAGAACACTGTGCCGTACCTGGAATCGCTTTCTCGTGAAAAGTTCAGCTGCTCTCGAATGCAGCGCGCGTCTCCGCGCAGCGGGGCATCCACCAGGAGTGCTAGCACAGTAGCCAACAACACGCCATTAGGGGAGGGTACAACCAAAAAAGGCGATACAACGGGTGCTGTAGCGCAAAATCAAACGCCATTATTATATTCAGTGGCGCTACAAGGCGATATTTGGAAGTACATACGTGATAACAAAGAAGAAGCATTAAAAAATGCACTGGCAATGGACATATCCAGTGCCATAGGACAGCCAAAGAGCACGACAATAAATATCGTCCGCACAAGCAATGGACTCATAGCTCATTGTAGCCTTTTAATTTCCATCAACGCGCCATCGTCAGATGTATACGAGCAACTTAAGCGTCATCATTATCCGCAAATGCGAAAGATACATCAAACAGCAGCAATAGAAAATGATTCAAAAAATATTACACTAATGTATACCACACAAGCGCAAAGACCAAAAAAGGTAAGCATTGCATCCACATCACGAAGCGCAACGAGCCAAAACAGTTACCAAGCATTACGACACAGCAGCAGCATGGAAACGGAAAGAATAGCAGCAGCAGAAGAATCCTTTTTCAGAGTACACAAAAGCATTGACACATTATCCTTTAACAAAAGTCCGCGACAAAAAGAGGCGCTCATACGAACAGCAGCAAGAGAAAGAAGAAAACAATCAATAGGCTTAACCAGTTTAAACATCGAGCAGCTAAAACAAGACAGACATGTAGCGCAGGCGAAGAAACAAGTAAAAGGGGAGCAAATAACGATGTCGCCAGCGATGAACGCGAGGCTTGTGCGCGGTGTGAGCCCGCAGATGGGCAACGACGTGAGCATGACGCTGCAGGAGCGCGAGGCCGCACTGGCGAGCTCCGAGCATCCGATGTCGCCAGCGGTGAACGCGAGGCTGGTGCGCGGTGTGAGCCCGCAGATGGGCAACGACGTGAGCATGACGCTGCAGGAGCGCGAGGCCGCACTGGCGAGCTCCGAGCATCCGATGTCGCCAGCGATGAACGCGAAGCTTGTGCGCGGTGTGAGCCCGCAGATGGGCAACGACGTGAGCATGACGCTGCAGGAGCGCGAGGCCGCACTGGCGAGCTCCGAGCATCCGATGTCGCCAGCGATGAACGCGAGGCTGGTGCGCGGTGTGAGCCCGCAGATGGGCAACGACGTGAGCATGACGCTGCAGGAGCGCGAGGCCGCACTGGCGAGCTCCGAGCATCCGATGTCGCCAGCGATGAACGCGAGGCTTGTGCGCGGTGTGAGCCCGCAGATGGGCAACGACGTGAGCATGACGCTGCAGGAGCGCGAGGCCGCACTGGCGAGCTCCGAGCATCCGATGTCGCCAGCGATGAACGCGAGGCTGGTGCGCGGTGTGAGCCCGCAGATGGGCAACGACGTGAGCATGACGCTGCAGGAGCGCGAGGCCGCACTGGCGAGCTCCGAGCATCCGATGTCGCCAGCGATGAACGCGAGGCTTGTGCGCGGTGTGAGCCCGCAGATGGGCAACGACGTGAGCATGACGCTGCAGGAGCGCGAGGCCGCACTGGCGAGCTCCGAGCATCCGATGTCGCCAGCGATGAACGCGAGGCTGGTGCGCGGTGTGAGCCCGCAGATGGGCAACGACGTGAGCATGACGCTGCAGGAGCGCGAGGCCGCACTGGCGAGCTCCGAGCATCCGATGTCGCCAGCGATGAACGCGAGGCTGGTGCGCGGTGTGAGCCCGCAGATGGGCAACGACGTGAGCATGACGCTGCAGGAGCGCGAGGCCGCACTGGCGAGCTCCGAGCATCCGATGTCGCCAGCGATGAACGCGAGGCTGGTGCGCGGTGTGAGCCCGCAGATGGGCAACGACGTGAGCATGACGCTGCAGGAGCGCGAGGCCGCACTGGCGAGCTCCGAGCATCCGATGTCGCCAGCGATGAACGCGAGGCTGGTGCGCGGTGTGAGCCCGCAGATGGGCAACGACGTGAGCATGACGCTGCAGGAGCGCGAGGCCGCACTGGCGAGCTCCGAGCATCCGATGTCGCCAGCGATGAACGCGAGGCTTGTGCGCGGTGTGAGCCCGCAGATGGGCAACGACGTGAGCATGACGCTGCAGGAGCGCGAGGCCGCACTGGCGAGCTCCGAGCATCCGATGTCGCCAGCGATGAACGCGAGGCTGGTGCGCGGTGTGAGCCCGCAGATGGGCAACGACGTGAGCATGACGCTGCAGGAGCGCGAGGCCGCACTGGCGAGCTCCGAGCATCCGATGTCGCCAGCGATGAACGCGAGGCTTGTGCGCGGTGTGAGCCCGCAGATGGGCAACGACGTGAGCATGACGCTGCAGGAGCGCGAGGCCGCACTGGCGAGCTCCGAGCATCCGATGTCGCCAGCGATGAACGCGAGGCTGGTGCGCGGTGTGAGCCCGCAGATGGGCAACGACGTGAGCATGACGCTGCAGGAGCGCGAGGCCGCACTGGCGAGCTCCGAGCATCCGATGTCGCCAGCGGTGAACGCGAGGCTTGTGCGCGGTGTGAGCCCGCAGATGGGCAACGACGTGAGCATGACGCTGCAGGAGCGCGAGGCCGCACTGGCGAGCTCCGAGCATCCGATGTCGCCAGCGATGAACGCGAGGCTTGTGCGCGGTGTGAGCCCGCAGATGGGCAACGACGTGAGCATGACGCTGCAGGAGCGCGAGGCCGCACTGGCGAGCTCCGAGCATCCGATGTCGCCAGCGATGAACGCGAGGCTGGTGCGCGGTGTGAGCCCGCAGATGGGCAACGACGTGAGCATGACGCTGCAGGAGCGCGAGGCCGCACTGGCGAGCTCCGAGCATCCGATGTCGCCAGCGATGAACGCGAGGCTTGTGCGCGGTGTGAGCCCGCAGATGGGCAACGACGTGAGCATGACGCTGCAGGAGCGCGAGGCCGCACTGGCGAGCTCCGAGCATCCGATGTCGCCAGCGATGAACGCGAGGCTGGTGCGCGGTGTGAGCCCGCAGATGGGCAACGACGTGAGCATGACGCTGCAGGAGCGCGAGGCCGCACTGGCGAGCTCCGAGCATCCGATGTCGCCAGCGATGAACGCGAGGCTGGTGCGCGGTGTGAGCCCGCAGATGGGCAACGACGTGAGCATGACGCTGCAGGAGCGCGAGGCCGCACTGGCGAGCTCCGAGCATCCGATGTCGCCAGCGATGAACGCGAAGCTTGTGCGCGGTGTGAGCCCGCAGATGGGCAACGACGTGAGCATGACGCTGCAGGAGCGCGAGGCCGCACTGGCGAGCTCCGAGCATCCGATGTCGCCAGCGATGAACGCGAAGCTTGTGCGCGGTGTGAGCCCGCAGATGGGCAACGACGTGAGCATGACGCTGCAGGAGCGCGAGGCCGCACTGGCGAGCTCCGAGCATCCGATGTCGCCAGCGATGAACGCGAGGCTGGTGCGCGGTGTGAGCCCGCAGATGGGCAACGACGTGAGCATGACGCTGCAGGAGCGCGAGGCCGCACTGGCGAGCTCCGAGCATCCGATGTCGCCAGCGATGAACGCGAGGCTGGTGCGCGGTGTGAGCCCGCAGATGGGCAACGACGTGAGCATGACGCTGCAGGAGCGCGAGGCCGCACTGGCGAGCTCCGAGCATCCGATGTCGCCAGCGATGAACGCGAGGCTGGTGCGCGGTGTGAGCCCGCAGATGGGCAACGACGTGAGCATGACGCTGCAGGAGCGCGAGGCCGCACTGGCGAGCTCCGAGCATCCGATGTCGCCAGCGGTGAACGCGAGGCTGGTGCGCGGTGTGAGCCCGCAGATGGGCAACGACGTGAGCATGACGCTGCAGGAGCGCGAGGCCGCACTGGCGAGCTCCGAGCATCCGATGTCGCCAGCGATGAACGCGAAGCTTGTGCGCGGTGTGAGCCCGCAGATGGGCAACGACGTGAGCATGACGCTGCAGGAGCGCGAGGCCGCACTGGCGAGCTCCGAGCATCCGATGTCGCCAGCGATGAACGCGAGGCTGGTGCGCGGTGTGAGCCCGCAGATGGGCAACGACGTGAGCATGACGCTGCAGGAGCGCGAGGCCGCACTGGCGAGCTCCGAGCATCCGATGTCGCCAGCGATGAACGCGAAGCTGGTGCGCGGTGTGAGCCCGCAGATGGGCAACGACGTGAGCATGACGCTGCAGGAGCGCGAGGCCGCACTGGCGAGCTCCGAGCATCCGATGTCGCCAGCGATGAACGCGAGGCTTGTGCGCGGTGTGAGCCCGCAGATGGGCAACGACGTGAGCGTGACGCTGCAGGAGCGCGAGGCCGCACTGGCGAGCTCCGAGCATCCGATGTCGCCAGCGATGAACGCGAGGCTTGTGCGCTGTGTGAGCCCGCAGATGGGCAACGACGTGAGCATGACGCTGCAGGAGCGCGAGGCCGCACTGGCGAGCTCCGAGCATCCGATGTCGCCAGCGATGAACGCGAGGCTTGTGCGCGGTGTGAGCCCGCAGATGGGCAACGACGTGAGCGTGACGCTGCAGGAGCGCGAGGCCGCACTGGCGAGCTCCGAGCATCCGATGTCGCCAGCGATGAACGCGAAGCTTGTGCGCGGTGTGAGCCCGCAGATGGGCAACGACGTGAGCATGACGCTGCAGGAGCGCGAGGCCGCACTGGCGAGCTCCGAGCATCCGATGTCGCCAGCGATGAACGCGAGGCTGGTGCGCGGTGTGAGCCCGCAGATGGGCAACGACGTGAGCATGACGCTGCAGGAGCGCGAGGCCGCACTGGCGAGCTCCGAGCATCCGATGTCGCCAGCGATGAACGCGAGGCTGGTGCGCGGTGTGAGCCCGCAGATGGGCAACGACGTGAGCATGACGCTGCAGGAGCGCGAGGCCGCACTGGCGAGCTCCGAGCATCCGATGTCGCCAGCGATGAACGCGAGGCTTGTGCGCGGTGTGAGCCCGCAGATGGGCAACGACGTGAGCATGACGCTGCAGGAGCGCGAGGCCGCACTGGCGAGCTCCGAGCATCCGATGTCGCCAGCGGTGAACGCGAAGCTTGTGCGCGGTGTGAGCCCGCAGATGGGCAACGACGTGAGCGTGACGCTGCAGGAGCGCGAGGCCGCACTGGCGAGCTCCGAGCATCCGATGTCGCCAGCGATGAACGCGAAGCTTGTGCGCGGTGTGAGCCCGCAGATGGGCAACGACGTGAGCATGACGCTGCAGGAGCGCGAGGCCGCACTGGCGAGCTCCGAGCATCCGATGTCGCCAGCGATGAACGCGAGGCTGGTGCGCGGTGTGAGCCCGCAGATGGGCAACGACGTGAGCATGACGCTGCAGGAGCGCGAGGCCGCACTGGCGAGCTCCGAGCATCCGATGTCGCCAGCGATGAACGCGAGGCTTGTGCGCGGTGTGAGCCCGCAGATGGGCAACGACGTGAGCATGACGCTGCAGGAGCGCGAGGCCGCACTGGCGAGCTCCGAGCATCCGATGTCGCCAGCGATGAACGCGAGGCTGGTGCGCGGTGTGAGCCCGCAGATGGGCAACGACGTGAGCATGACGCTGCAGGAGCGCGAGGCCGCACTGGCGAGCTCCGAGCATCCGATGTCGCCAGCGATGAACGCGAGGCTGGTGCGCGGTGTGAGCCCGCAGATGGGCAACGACGTGAGCATGACGCTGCAGGAGCGCGAGGCTGCACTGGCGAGCTCCGAGCATCCGATGTCGCCAGCGATGAACGCGAGGCTGGTGCGCGGTGTGAGCCCGCAGATGGGCAACGACGTGAGCATGACGCTGCAGGAGCGCGAGGCCGCACTGGCGAGCTCCGAGCATCCGATGTCGCCAGCGATGAACGCGAGGCTGGTGCGCGGTGTGAGCCCGCAGATGGGCAACGACGTGAGCATGACGCTGCAGGAGCGCGAGGCCGCACTGGCGAGCTCCGAGCATCCGATGTCGCCAGCGATGAACGCGAGGCTGGTGCGCGGTGTGAGCCCGCAGATGGGCAACGACGTGAGCATGACGCTGCAGGAGCGCGAGGCCGCACTGGCGAGCTCCGAGCATCCGATGTCGCCAGCGATGAACGCGAAGCTGGTGCGCTGTGTGAGCCCGCAGATGGGCAACGACGTGAGCATGACGCTGCAGGAGCGCGAGGCCGCACTGGCGAGCTCCGAGCATCCGATGTCGCCAGCGATGAACGCGAAGCTTGTGCGCGGTGTGAGCCCGCAGATGGGCAACGACGTGAGCATGACGCTGCAGGAGCGCGAGGCCGCACTGGCGAGCTCCGAGCATCCGATGTCGCCAGCGATGAACGCGAAGCTTGTGCGCTGTGTGAGCCCGCAGATGGGCAACGACGTGAGCATGACGCTGCAGGAGCGCGAGGCCGCACTGGCGAGCTCCGAGCATCCGATGTCGCCAGCGATGAACGCGAGGCTTGTGCGCTGTGTGAGCCCGCAGATGGGCAACGACGTGAGCATGACGCTGCAGGAGCGCGAGGCCGCACTGGCGAGCTCCGAGCATCCGATGTCGCCAGCGATGAACGCGAGGCTTGTGCGCTGTGTGAGCCCGCAGATGGGCAACGACGTGAGCATGACGCTGCAGGAGCGCGAGGCCGCACTGGCGAGCTCCGAGCATCCGATGTCGCCAGCGATGAACGCGAGGCTTGTGCGCTGTGTGAGCCCGCAGATGGGCAACGACGTGAGCATGACGCTGCAGGAGCGCGAGGCCGCACTGGCGAGCTCCGAGCATCCGATGTCGCCAGCGATGAACGCGAGCTTGTGCGCGTGTGAGCCCGCAGATGGGCAACGACGTGAGCATGACGCTGCAGGAGCGCGAGGCCGCACTGGCGAGCTCCGAGCATCCGATGTCGCCAGCGATGAACGCGAGCTTGTGCGCGGTGTGAGCCCGCAGATGGGCAACGACGTGAGCATGACGCTGCAGGAGCGCGAGGCCGCACTGGCGAGCTCCGAGCATCCGATGTCGCCAGCGATGAACGCGAGGCTGTGCGCGGTGTGAGCCCGCAGATGGGCAACGACGTGAGCATGACGCTGCAGGAGCGCGAGGCCGCACTGGCGAGCTCCGAGCATCCGATGTCGCCAGCGATGAACGCGAGGCTGGTGCGCGGTGTGAGCCCGCAGATGGGCAACGACGTGAGCATGACGCTGCAGGAGCGCGAGGCCGCACTGGCGAGCTCCGAGCATCCGATGTCGCCAGCGATGAACGCGAGGCTGGTGCGCGGTGTGAGCCCGCAGATGGGCAACGACGTGAGCATGACGCTGCAGGAGCGCGAGGCCGCACTGGCGAGCTCCGAGCATCCGATGTCGCCAGCGGTGAACGCGAAGCTTGTGCGCGGTGTGAGCCCGCAGATGGGCAACGACGTGAGCATGACGCTGCAGGAGCGCGAGGCCGCACTGGCGAGCTCCGAGCATCCGATGTCGCCAGCGATGAACGCGAGGCTTGTGCGCTGTGTGAGCCCGCAGATGGGCAACGACGTGAGCATGACGCTGCAGGAGCGCGAGGCCGCACTGGCGAGCTCCGAGCATCCGATGTCGCCAGCGATGAACGCGAGGCTGGTGCGCGGTGTGAGCCCGCAGATGGGCAACGACGTGAGCATGACGCTGCAGGAGCGCGAGGCCGCACTGGCGAGCTCCGAGCATCCGATGTCGCCAGCGATGAACGCGAGGCTGGTGCGCGGTGTGAGCCCGCAGATGGGCAACGACGTGAGCATGACGCTGCAGGAGCGCGAGGCCGCACTGGCGAGCTCCGAGCATCCGATGTCGCCAGCGGTGAACGCGAAGCTTGTGCGCGGTGTGAGCCCGCAGATGGGCAACGACGTGAGCATGACGCTGCAGGAGCGCGAGGCCGCACTGGCGAGCTCCGAGCATCCGATGTCGCCAGCGGTGAACGCGAGGTTGGTGTGCGGTGTGAGCCCGCAGATGGGCAACGACGTGAGCATGACGCTGCAGGAGCGCGAGGCCGCACTGGCGAGCTCCGAGCATCCGATGTCGCCAGCGATGAACGCGAAGCTGGTGCGCGGTGTGAGCCCGCAGATGGGCAACGACGTGAGCATGACGCTGCAGGAGCGCGAGGCCGCACTGGCGAGCTCCGAGCATCCGATGTCGCCAGCGATGAACGCGAAGCTTGTGCGCGGTGTGAGCCCGCAGATGGGCAACGACGTGAGCATGACGCTGCAGGAGCGCGAGGCCGCACTGGCGAGCTCCGAGCATCCGATGTCGCCAGCGATGAACGCTAATATTTCTGTTTTTAGCAGTTTTCCCTGTGTTCATAAATCTTTTTCTACTCGTGTTAGTGTTCCCTTATCCCCTTCTCCTCCGCCTGCTTCACGTTTGTTTTCTTTCTGTCGTGATTATTATCATTCTTCAGATGGTGGCGTTGTTCCTCTTAAAAATCGCTCTTCTCATGTTGTGAAAAATTTGTCTCCTGAGTACTGTAGTGTTCCCGTAGCCCCTGTGTCCCCTGTTATATATGTTCCTTCTGGCGTTATAAAAAAGTCTCCATCTCTCTCGCCCGTTAAAAATGTCGTGTCTTCATGTTCTCCTTCTCATACAGCTCACGATGCTGTGGTTTCTAACCGTGATGTCGCCTGTACTCGTGTTTGTGTCAGCCGTGGTGTTTCTCCTATTGTTTTTGATTCTAATTTTGCGAATGTTCGAAGTGCTTGTTGTTCTCCTGTTTTCGCCGCTTCTCTTCGTTGTAAGGTTGGTGTTGACAAGTCTGTTTCGTGTTGTGTTAATGACGTTGTTGATAAAGCTGTTGGTCCGTTGTCGCCCTCTTCATCCCCGCTTTTGGTAAAGAGTTCCCTTTCTAAGGGGACGCAGTGTTGTGGTGGTGAATTATGCTCACCAGCTCGTCGCGTGAGTCCGTCGAGTGATAAATGCAAGTTTTTTGATCCTGTTCTTGTTGAAGAAGTTGTTGCGCTTCCCTCTTGCGATGATATGCTTGATAATTTTGGTGATCCTAAGGAGCTGTTTGTCGTTCCTCCAGCTCGCTCGCCTCTGGGTAATGTTACAAAGCGTTTTACGCGTAATTACGTTCGTGATCGAGGTATTGTGGATTCACAGCAGATGTCTTTGTGCGACGACTCGCGTAAATGGATGCGACTTGGTGTCAAGGAGTGTGTTAGTTGTTCTCTGAGCCCACCAGATGCCATTAGCGGTGAGGTTGTCGAGTCTCCCCGAATGAGCGATAACCCCAAGTCGTTGGTTGTTACTTCGGCCATGGATACACACTGTATCCAGAGCCCTTCGTTGAAGGGTAGTCCCTACAAAAACAACGTTTCAAGCCGCCAGAACAAGAAGAAAAAGAAAAATGGAAACAAGGTATTCAGCTCTACTCAAAAGAAAGAGACTCGTGATCGCGGCGTCTCTCCTTTGTCAGCAGGTACTGCTGTTTCCTTACCGTTGTTACCATGTGCTACCCCGTACACTACACCATGTGCTGGTCCGTACACGACACCATGTGCTGGTCCGTACACGACACCATGTGCTGGTCCGTACACGACACCATATGCTGGTCCGTACACGACACCATATGCTGCTCCGCATACCACACCAATGTCCACACAAGTTTCAATTCCTGTTGCGGCTACAGCTGCTGTGGGGCATAATGCTGCTCCTGCTGCGACTGATGCGTTGGTGTGCCCCCCCTCGGTTGAAAGTAACGTGTTGGTTCCTAACTCGATGAGAGGCGCACCCTTGTCTTTGCCACTAATCAATACACAGCAGGGCAAAATTTACGTTAACCTTGATCCTCTGCTTAGCGGAGGGGCGGAAGATACATTTACTGTGGAGATTTTCGAGGTTAGCATGTCCTGTGCATCGCCCAACAGTTCATGTAATGATATAGAGGTGGAGAACGGCGCGTCTGTTCTGTTTACCAACTTGTTGCAGGACATTGAGGAGGCGCAGCGCATTCTGATAAAACCCGTCGAAACGTTCACAGAGATGCAGAGAAGTATTGGAAAGCGACTTCTTAACTAGTTGTCCTGCACTCATTTGTGATACTTGCACGCCCATTTGTTGAGTCATTGGCGCACTTACACTTCCTCTCCCTCGTTTTTCTCGTTCATTCGCTCCTCTTCTTTCTTTCATTCTTTTTTGCTTTCGACGTCATTACTTCTCTTTCCGTTTCTTGTTTTCTTTTTGATCCTTCCGTTTTCATCCCTCTTATTGTTTTTTACTGGCTGCTTTATGTAACCTTTTTGTCCGACTTCATTTGCCCACTGGCAGGGGTGTAGCCACATTTGGTTGCCATCTTTGGATCGACCAATGCGCATGCCACACCTACCAGCACATCTTTTCGTCACCCTTCTCAGCGACCGCGACTTCCTTGTCTCATACGACTACTGGATGAGCGCATCACCCAGTCACCCCCACAACAGCACAAACGGCATACAAATATAAATACTCTCTTCCACCACCACCACCACACTACCCACCTCCCGTCTCCATTCATATTCAACAAACCTTGTACAAATAAATAATGAAGGAGCTGCAGCTGAGGTGTTCGTGTGTGTGTGTGTGTGTGTGGTCTACAATGACGGAAGATGTTTTGTCTTTGGCTCTAGTACGATTATTACGCGCTACATGCGCCGACATACCAGCCGCGCGCACTCACACGTAGCGTGTCTATGTAATTTTTACTTTCTCCCACTCCCTTCTCCTTCATTGCAATACCCACACCTCTCATAATGGAGCAGAGATGTATATTTTCATGGCCAGGTACCTACGTTTACATGCGCAGTAGTGTGTGATGCACTTGGCGCAAGCAAAAACAAATAATTAACAACTGCTGACCCCCTGTTTTATACCGTCCAACGAATATTATGCGTGTAGCATCACGCCAACAAGCAAGGGAGAGAAGGGAAGAGGAGCAAAGGTTAGTTTGCAGTGGCGCAGGTTTGGAGGAATGCACGAGAAGCACCGGTGGTTACTGTTTATAACTTATAGTATTGCACTTGCGATTGTGCTTGTTCAAGTTTTTCCGACTAGTGCATGGGGGAAGTTTGTATTATTTATTCCAATCATATTAGAACAACCATTGCATGTGTGATTCGTGTTTTTCTCATTCTTTGTTCTTGGCCATTCCATGTTGCCTTGTACCCACACACTGTTAAATTTGGGAATCGTCGTTTTCAGGGCGACGGTTACTGTACTTTGAAAATATTCGTGGAGACTATGCCAGAAGGCACGCGCTTACCGGTGGTGCGAATGGGAGGCCGGGCGGCGCTGCCCAAGTGCGAAGCTGCGGTGGACATTTGTGATATTTCTCCACGCTATACATTCCACTCGGCTGTGAAGTATCACAGTTTTTTGTGCATACATCTGCAACGAAAACAAAAAACAATCTTTAACCACTTCTGGTTGTACGCCCCCACCCCCCAAAGTTCTCTGTGGCGAAGCTGCACTCCACGAAAAGGGGTTGGCTGCGCCAGTAAAGTAGCCCTTGGGTTAGTGATGAGGCTTTCATGTGGTTCGCTTTTTCGTCTATCCCTAGACATGTCCCTCGTTTCCATGCCACCAGGTGTGGGGCGAGTGCATGTATACCGCAACGCAATTAGCGCTGTGGATGAAGAACGGGTTGCAGGCGAGTTGGGATTCCTTTTGCAGCGCGAAGGGCATGCCACTCTTGCGGAAGGGTCTACACCCCAAGAAAAACGCGTGAAACATACATATCTGGAGCTTCACGGTGAGAGCACACGCTTTACGGAGGTCAGGAGCTGGCAGCGAAAGGAAACCCGACGTTTACCGGGGTTGCTGTGGTCGCCAACGCTGCTAGCGTGGTTGCGCGCCGTAGTGCCAATGACTTTTGGCGGTGTAATGCCTGATACAGCGCGCGTGGTGGAACATAACACCCCCGGATATGAGATGCACACGGAGCACCCAACTGTTGGCTGCTCTTTTCTGTATCTTTCCATGCTCTCTGACACAGTGCTCACATTTGATGATGAGGCCACAGGACGTCGTGGGCAGGTTCTTCTCCCGCAGCGGGCGCTCATGTGTTGCTCAGGGGAGGCCCGTTGGGGCTGGCGTTTTGGCGAGGAGCCCCGTGAAACGCACACGTTTGTTAATGCCTCGGGTGCTAAGAGGACTATTGAGCCAGACTTGCGGCTTAGTGTGCAGTTGTGGAAGTTTACACCCCAACTTCTAGATGCCAGACTCCTTCAGTGCCGCATGGAAGAGTCTTTGCGTCATTTGGAAGCAAAAGAGCTGTCTAGAGCGCAGAACGAAGAGGAGATAGTTGATAGCGTGTTGTGTGGTGTGGAGGCGAAGGGGAGTTCCTCTGTGTTGCAGGAAATGAACTTCACCTCCTCCGCTCCTGAGCAAGCTGTGGGTATGGGTCCACTTGGGGGCGATTACATAGCGGGTAGTAGGAAAGGTGGAAGGAGCGTTACCATTGACGATGTTGGACGTGACTACACCAAGTGCAAGGAGCAATTTCAGAGTGTCCATGGTGTCTTACAAGAAATGAAGGCTCTGCAGGACGCTGGTCAACCTATCAACGATGTTTGGCTAAAGAAACGATTGACATCAAGTCAGAAGGAAGACGGTGAGCGTGACGTGGATGAGGGATTTGACCCCGATGACGTAGAGGGGACATGGGACCGCGTGGATGCGCGTGCGCGTTTCTACAAGGCGCGTTTAAAGGCGATGGACTACGATGGGACAGGCGGCGGTAGGAACAGCATGCCTGATGTGACTGAGGACGCTCCGCTTGATATGAAGAAAACGATTCGTAAGATTGCGCCCCTAGTGAAGGATGGTGAAAAGATCCTTGCGAACTTACCCTGTGGTCAGTAGCTCAGTGATGGGGTGCACGTGTGTGTGTGTGTGTGTTTGTTGCCTATTAGTATTTATCACACTGGTAGCAAATCTTTTTGTGCCGATGTGGCGTGACGCGCGGAGGGTTTTCGTTTAATCTCTCAAATACCCACACTCGCAGCCCGTCATCGCCCAAGGCTCGCAGGTTTTGATTACATCCATTTCCTTTACCGCTCATGGAAGTTACCGTGCGCTCTTTTTTCTCCTTTCCTTTGAGCGTTTCTCTGTTACCCTTCGTGCAACATGTTTTTCTCTTATAACAGCAGTATTTACCTCTGGTAACCGCATCTTTCGTACTTTCCCATTGCTCAATTTTTGAATCTATCACGTTATATTTGCGTGGGTCGCATGCGGGAAGTGTAATTGTTAGCTGCTGCCTCTGTGTACGGCATACATGAGCTGGTGCACAGCGCAGGAGGTAGCAGATGTTATCAGCACGAGCAGGTTGCGGGATGAGGTAACAGAGACGGAGCGTAGGGACGCAGATGTTCGTTTCATGGACATGCACGCGTCAGCAGTAAATATTGGTGATGCTCTGGTGGAGGTGTCTGTGAGCGACATGCCCTTTGGATTGCGCCTTGCTGCGGCGTTGGCGCTTGAGCCCCTCGTCACAAAGCAGAAGTGGATGGAAGGAAGTAGCTTTAGCGACAAGGCCAGAACGCTGAGCATGCTGATGACTTATCTCCGTAACGATACAACGGGCTGCAACAAGGGTGTCTGTGCATCGCTGTGTCTGTGCCTTTGCCGCGTCATATCTTTTGAAAGCCCCGCTCCCCATTGGGATGTGTTCCTGGAGGAGTGTGTTTTTACCATTCTTTCAGGATGGGAGTCTGGTGACGTCGACACAGTGACACCGGCAACTTTTCATTATGCCGTTGTAGTCGGGCTTTCTGAAGTGTGTGCGACCAACCAAGCGCTATGGTGGACGATGGCGTCCGTGGTGATTCCCCGCCTACTGGCTGGTCTCGAGGATGTTGGAATATGCACACAGGCTAACAAGACTTCTCAGTGCCTTCTTTGCTTATCTATAGTCTCAAATCTCATGCAGCGACGGCCACGATTGAGTGAGGTGAGCGAGGCACAGCGACCAACGAGTTCATTTATTTTTACAGATGCGTTTCGCCAATTTATAGGCAACAGCCTTCGGTGGTTGACTGACTCCGTGTTCCCAACATTCGCAGCTGCCGCACTCGACCCTGCACTGGAGCGCAAGTGCGAGCTATTGTTGGATATCGCCTGCCACCTCATCAGTGACATTGACTTTGCCATCCTTCTTTTCCACTGCGGCACTGAGTTTGTGGCGCGTAGTTGGGCGAGGGGTTCTGCGCTCGAGTGTTTATCAGGGGTGCTGCATACGTTCCCAGAGGTATCGCTACAGTTTGACGCTGGGGCTGTAACTTCAACCCTCCTTAAATGCATGGCAGGCGCTGCTGCAGAATCTGAGAATAGCGACCGCAGCATGGATGTCAACCGGGAGGCGGTTCTTTTAGAATCACTACAGGAGGATTGCGTCGTCCCATTGGGCTGCACAGGCGGGGACATCTCATCCACTGCAGGTGCCGTGCTGGAGCTTCTAATCGAGGCCAACCCTCAGCAGCTAAGTTCGATTATGGATTCGCTTTGTCAGTATTGCTCCTCCTATAATCAACTGACTTTTGTGTTTCGGTCGTCTGACTGGCGTGCGTGGTCGGCCGCGCTGCGTTGCTGCTGTCGCGTGTGCGCTGAGAAGGAAGTGTCACTCTGTGATTGTTTACCGGATGCCGAGAACAGGCTTTTGGGACCGCTCGCACAGCTTATTCCAGAGGTGGGGGGATATGTCGCTGCCGAGCTGCTCGACCTCATTTCTTTGTGTGTTGCTCGAACGTCACAATGGCCTACCTGTGATGCCTTTATTGCTCTCCTTAATGATATATTTAATAAAAATTGTGCTTGCGTAGAGGACGTCGGTGATGGACATAGTTGTTTGTCAAGCAATAAAGACGGTACCATCACTGTTATCTGCAGAAATAGAAGCGAAAAATTATTTGGGGTGGCAACTGGCGTTGATCACGAGTCTCTCGCCCTCCTTTCGGTTACCGTATTCGCGTTACACCGCTTGCTCTCACAGTGCGACAAATCTGTGCTGATGAATCTGACAACAAAGTGTGATGTACACTCGTGGCTCCTACGCTCACTTGCGGTGATCGCGCATGGTTGCTCACTTGGCGTTTATTGCGGAATACATGCCGTTCGGACGCTGCTGTCGAAGGCCCCGCGGACGGCCCCGCTGAACTCGCAACTGGTGGTTACAGCTGTAACAAACGCGTGCCTGCACTGCACAGTACCCGACGCATCCACACTAGTCACTGGCCTGCTACGTTGCCTATGTGATCACACACCGGGAGAATGTGCATTGGCGTCGCAAGTTCTTGTTACATTTACAGCACAGTGCGTAAAGACTAATCCATACTGTAGCATACTTCTACGGAGTCTTACTGATTATACGCTTAGTGTTGTCAGGATGTCTCTTGCTCGTTCACAGGATTCGGAGGAGTCATACCAGGGAGCATGCATTAAATGTATGGCATCCCAGTTGGAGCTTTGTATTCCCGTTGTTGCGTGCTTTGCGGTGGACGACGCACCGCATGATGAGTCCACCACCCGTCTTTTGTCCAAGTGCTTCGCGACCCTTGCCGCATCGGCAGCCAGTGGTTATTCCATTGCGAAGTTGTTGTGTGAGCGCACTGCGTATGCCTTTATAGAGGTATTCTGCAGTTCCGCAAGGGAACGTCACAGTAGCAGAACACTTTCGGCAGCAGCGGCAGCACTGTGTGCGGCAGCAGTGGCGTCTCCAGCGCTGCTTGACGCAAGTGACGTGTTGGAGATACTCTTACCCCCATTTGTCGCCAGTGTACAGAACACATCTGGCAAAGGAATGGACTATGTTGGCTGCTGCCTGCTGTTGGCACTTTTCTTTCTTCGTCATCCTCAACAAATCAACAGCGTGGCGGCCAGTTTTTCGGCAGAAGCAATGCCACAATTGCATCCCCAACCGTCATGGTCGGTGGCTTTGGGTGTATGGAGTACAGTAGCTCCGTTTGCCGACCATTTCACATCCCTATACTTTATTGCCGCTTGGTGCCGACTGCTGCGGTGTATGGTACTGTTCAGAAACCAAAGTGGCGGTGTTACAGACCCATTTTCTGTTTGCTCCCCTTTGTGTTGTGTGTATGCATTGCCAAGTCTGCATGTGAAATCGCTTAATGGACCCAACTTGACTGGCTGTAGCGTCGCACTTTGCATTGCAATAGGACTTGCACTGATAGTCCACAGGGGACCGTGTGCTGCCAAGTCACGGCTCATGGATGATGACGTGCTACGGCCACTGTACATTACCCGGCAGCTTGACGCGGTAGCAGGCTGCGGAGCCCATGAGGTTGAAACCGACATGTTGACTTCACTGAGTGTAGTTGAGAGTGCGAACTGGCTACTCCAGTACATGGTCAACGTTGGCTACAAAGAGCATGTTGAAATGGCTATACGTTTCGCTACCAAACGATAAGTCAAATCTACTTCCCACAAAAACTGTGCCGAGGGGAGCACTGGTGGGTGACTTGAGGCCGCAGTCGATGCCGAAGCCGGTTTCAGCCTTCATTTGCTCCTCTAGCTGTTGTACACACGGCCCGCGCACGGTGTCGGCTGGTATTGGCCACGAATAAGTCTGCGGTAATGTTTACATGCTGAGGTCCTGACATTATTTGTCGCATTTCGCCTCTCAGGACTGCGAACTGCGGTGTTGTTAAAGTGCTTGAACCCTCCCTGCACGTGCTGCTATCGTTGTTAATTGCTTACACTGTTAGTCTTCACCAACATGACACCCTTCCATCCTGCTTTACCCTCACTTTCCCATAATCGAACTACATCCTTTGCAATGTCAAAAAGTGAGCTTACCCAACAGCAGCAATGGTGCGTATGTATGGTAATGGCCGGGGGAAGTCCTCTTCGGCACTCCCGTACCAGCGCACGCCCCCCTCGTGGCTCAAGTCAACGAGCCGTGATGTGATTGAGGCTATCTGTAAACTGGCGAAAAAGGGCCTTTCTCCGAGTCGAATCGGGATGCAACTGCGTGACTCGATGGGTATCGCACAGGTGAAGAATGTTACAGGTCGTAAGATCCTTCGCATCCTCAAGCACAATGGCATGGCTCCAGAGATTCCCGAGGATCTGTACCACCTCATTAAGCGCGCCACGGAAATGCGTAAGCACATCACACGCCACACGAAGGACAAGGATACCAAGTTCCGTCTTATTCTCGTGGAGTCTCGTATCCATCGCCTTGCTCGCTATTACAGGCGTGTGAAGCAGCTGCCGCCCACGTGGAAGTACGAGTCCACTACTGCGTCAGCGATGGTTGCTTGATTTTTTTTTTTTACCACCCGGGGTGCAAGTTGGCCATGCTCTCACTTTATTTGTAGGTTTAACTATTTTTCTCGTTCATTTCACAATTGGACGATGTGGCTGATTTTTTATTTACTTATTTGTCATTTTGTTGTCTTTTCCCGACAGCAATAATAATAATAACAACAATAGTTGTCATTGTAAAGATGCGAAGGAGTTTTTTACGCGTGAGAGCCAACCGCACACCTTTAGCGGATGTCTTTCACGTGTCAACACACTAACATTGCTGTTCCATTCTGATGGCTACCTAATTTGATTGGCTCCTTCTTTTGCCTTTGCTTTTTTTTTTTTTTTGCTGCATTGAACACATTTTACTTCTATACCAGCCCACAAGGCGCACCCACCCCGTAGCTTCAAACGCCTTTCACGCAACTGGCGTGGCGGAACGGCATCTGCTTACACTTTCGTTTGGCTGCCCGTTGCCGTGCCGAAGGGATTTGGGTGAACTGTGTGGTGGCGGCTCATTACAATTGTTCAGGTTTGAGAATTGCATCTTAATGCGCCGCGTTACACTACTTAGTTCCTTGCCCCTGCTGCGTTACAAGACCCATCAGCGACCAGAATGGTCGCCCATCTCCCCCCTCGACAAGAGTTCCGTGGAGCATCTGGAGGAGGAAGCCGCAGAGCGGGGTTTTATGCGGCGTGACACGCCGAATTCAAAAGTCTACATGGAGGAGAGTTTTAGTAAGCCTGAGCGCATAAGCAGCGGCGTTTTAGTGGCGAATCTTCCCCCCGTAGAGCGGGAAAAAACGGAGTTTGATGTTTACCAGCGCTCTACACGGGACTACACGTCACAGGTTACGCCATTCAGCACCACTGGCGTCGGGCTTGGTGCGGGGTTCGGCGTGCGTGAAGATAAGCGCCTGAGTTTCATCCGCCCGCGCAAGCTGCAGCCCTTCGCAGGCGACAGCAGCATTATACCAAAGTACGACGAGAATGGAATGCCTATTGAGGAATCGCTTACACGGGAACAGTTGCTCAAGAAGCGTCTTGCGTACATGAAGAGCTTTGAGGGCACAACAATGAGCCATCGCGAGCACTTCTTGCTTGTCGACTTGGACTTTGAGAAGGACGCAATGATTTTTGGCACCACTCGTGCAGAATTCGAGCGGAACGTAACACGATTGAAGCAGGTGGTCTCTGAGTACAGCCGCTGGGAACGCACAGATAATTTTTATCATTATGGTACGATTATTTTAAAGATCCTCACAGTATGGTTACTGATGGAGTGTGTTCAACAGTTCTATGAGCTACGACTGCTTGTTGAGCACTATGATGATTTTGTGGAGGCTATGGAAGAAACGCTCAATTCTCTTGAGGAAAACCTTCAAAAAGACCTGAAGCGAGCACGCGAGGAACTGGTGTCACACCCGCCTGATTTTAGTTCCGTGCTGGAAGCGATGCGATGTGAAAAGCGTCGCCTATTGAAAGAAAGTGCGGGGGCCGCTGGAAAGGGCTCAGAAGTGCGTGACACTGGGGCAGGTATTAATAGGAGTGAGGGGGCTGTTTTAAGCTCTGTGATTGCAGAGATTACGGCTGCTCCTAGTCAACGTGGTACAGGAAGAGGGGCGATTGGCGGCGTTGGAGCTGACTTGGTGGTGGGGAGCGCCACGAATGAGCCCAAGCCTCATCCCATGGACACCACTCACGAGGAAAAGTACCTGTCCTTGTTGGGAAGGCGTGAGGCGCAGCGCGAAATGAGACGATTGCATGAGCACACCACCAACAGTACCTCACCCCTCGGTCTGGTAAGCACTTTGTGGCACCGCATAGGTGGTGGTGGTGGTGGAGACACTGTGACACCACTACAACAGGAAGACTTTTCCCGCCTGTCCTACGCGGCGAGTCCAACAAGTATCGAAACGTTAAGAGCTGTGCGCCGAATTTTACTTCCTCGAAGTGAGGACTACACCCAAACTGTGCGTGAGGAAATGGTGGAGTACAAGCGACAAAAAGAGGCAACGTACTTACACCCCGACTAGGGGAATAATCCGAGATGCCATTTTATGCATTTGGGAGCGTGCTTTTTGTCCTTTCTATTTCTTCACGGACCTATTGGCCATCACTGTTGCCGTCGGTTTCACAGGTACTTTTTGAAGGTTCATTCCTATCGCACAGCTCGACTCGGCAACTTTTTCGTGCTGCAAATGTGAACTGTCACACTTCGAGAAGCCCGTTTTGCTCCCCGCCATCTTTTGCGGGACAATTCTCTGCATTTTTTTTTTTAAAGGTGAAAAAGACCTCCCGATGGAGACGTTCAATGCCACTGTAAATACAAGTCACGCTTGGCTGCAATTTTTCACAATGAGTTTTGTTTCTTTTCCTCCTCATTCTTTCTCTTGTTTACTATTCGTTATCAGCTTGGGCACTTGTCGGAGAGCAACTTAACAGTAAAGTAGAGCCCGAGCTCAAGGGCACCGTGCCAGTGACACGGCAATCGTTTTGAGCACAGAATCGCCCAAGGAAGTGGTGTTCTACGTACCTGGGCTCTGACTCTTTTCCGTTTGTTAGGGTAAAGATAAGCTTCCCAAGTCGTCAGTTATGAACACGGACACGGACGAAATCATTCCTGTTCCGTCGTTGCTCGTGCAGACATTTACACTCGAGTCGTACCTGCGAAATTTCAGCGAGAAGCTCAGTAGTCGTCTTTCTCTGCTTCAAACAAGTCTGGCTACGCTTCGTGACGACGTAAAGACCCTCAGCATGCGCAGTGAGCGCATGAAGGCATTCTTGCGGGAGCAGACAGTTCTTGCGCTGCACGAGAAGATCATTGAGGCTGGGCTGCCGTTAAGTGATGAACGGTCCTTCCAGTCCCTCCTACCTGCGTTTCTGCGCGATGGCGAACATGCGGAGGGAGAACAAACAGAGCCCATTCCCGTATCACTTGCAGGGTTTCGCGAAGAAGATGGTGGTAGCAGTACCGTCAACACAGTTTACGACCTTGTGGTGCGCTTGAATCGTGAAATAGCGATGCAGCGCAAGATACGAGCAGAAGAAGATCGGATCATGCAGAAACAAAAGGAAGAATCTTACATGCGCATTGAGACGATGTGTGACAAGCTTAGAGAGACGCAGAATGAACATATGAGCAGGCTGGAGCGCTTCACTTACTGGCTTAAGCCAGGCCAGCAAAACGTTGGTGCCACAGACGTTTTTGCCGTATGCACAGACGAGGGAGGTGCACCGAATACTGACCAAGCCCCCGTGTTGAAGCTTAACACAGTTGATGACATGCGCGAGGTGGTGCAAAGTGCCCCACTCTTCCTGGAGTTTCGTCGAATACTACTTCGAGATGTAGAAGAGCGATTCGCTGGCGTGCGTGAAGAGCAGCTAATGGAGTTTGCCTCTGTTGGTGTGGCACAGATAAATGAGCTTCGCCAAGAGATGTTGGACAGGAATTACCATGGGCGCGGCGGCATGGACACAGAGCCAGATTTCAGTCAATTGGACTTTGCAGGGCGGACGGAACATCGGCTGCGAAGTACACGCCACAGCTGCGGAAAGAGCACCAGTTCGCCCGACCAGGCGGAGGTGAAGGAATCCACTGCTGTGCGAAGTAGCATTGACGATAGCGTGCTTCATCTCGAGAGGCGGCTGCAACGTCGTATAGAGAGCTTGGAGGAGCGCATGTCGTTGTATGAAGCGGAGCGCAAGGAGTTCCGTAAGATATTGACTGCCATTATTGGCGCGCGCGCACAGAGGGCGGCTGCTTCGAGTGCCGTTGGGCAGTGTAAAAGTGCTCCCTCGGAAACTGCAAGCCTAAAGGGCTCAAGGTCGTCTACTTTTGTGGTCAGAGAGAGTGTGGATCCCCGCAGGCCACTCGGTGATGAGTGTGCCCCATTGGCAAAGGTGGCTTTAGAGGCTCTTAAATTAAAAGAAAGCCCCCGACTTCTCGATAAGCGACAAATGACCCAGCGAGCGCGAGGCACCGCACCCTCTGCAAAGCCGCGGCAGTCACCTGAACCGACGCCGCGGCGACCGCAGGGAAAGCTGGTGGAGGTGAGTGGCTGCAGCGGATGTTTATCGATTGGCATGACAGCTAACCAGGAGGCGTACGCCAGGTACGTGACAGGCGAGTTCAACACTCGTCGCGTGGAGTCTCTCCCACCTCTCCCCTACGAGCGGATTGAACAAAAGTAGATAGCGCCAGACTTTAAAACCCTTGCGAACCTTGAACCGACAATTTTTTTTTAAATTTTTTCTTACAATTTCTTTCAAACTGCCTGAAATCGGCAGTGACCATCACTCTGATGCACATGAATGCGCCACCCTGTACCAATATATGTTGCGCCCCATGTACACAAAATTATCTTTTATTCCTTGTTGTTTCGCCTGTAGTGCATCAGCTACCACCCGATCTTTGCGCTCAAGTGCAGCGTACGTGGCTCCTGCAATATTCCCCCACTCTTTTCTTTGTTTCTTTCCACGTCCTTGTTTCTTTCCTTTTCTGTATGTGTAACTGCCCCCTTTGCTGTGGCACGCATGTCGCATAGCAGTGTGAAGAGTAAAATATAAGGTCTTAACGCAAGTATTCATGCTCCCACAATTTGTCTTTTCAATTACGTACCTGCTTCTGCTGCTGAGCAGCACTCAATTTGGGTGCGCCTCAGCTTTTGTCGCAGTGCAGACGCTAGAAATTGGTGTTAAAGCTGTTGGCTGGCCTCATGAGCAAAATGAGTTACAGGACATCGACACTGCAGTCACTCCCCTCGTATGTGCACTATGTAGCACCCAAACATCCGGCGAATCAGACGTTGGTTGCTCCAGTCGTCTCACACACGTAGGAGAAGATACTCTCGCGCTTCACATTTATGCTGTGACGTCAAACCTGAAGGATTTCTTCACTGTGAGCACCGCATTCCGGAACTGGGGGGAGACGAACGCGGATCCCTTGCTGTCGGTAGTGACCGACGCGGCAATCCAGAAGAGCAAAATTGTGCGCACCAAGCTTGCCAAAATTCAAAGCCGCTATTCGGTTCCGTGCCGCGACAAAAGTGTGAGTCAGCTGCTTCCCATTTGCAGCACGACAGAAAACTGTAAGGTGTCTATTCTGATTACAGGGCTAGAGGGTACCGTAGGGGAAACGGTGTGCCCCCACGTTCCAGTCCCATGCGAGTCGTACCTTGTTTCTCAGACCGTGGAGGATAACAGGAATGAGGTCATAATCAAGGATCTCGCGAATGCGCTGGAAATAGTCATCGCCTTTGTGGATGACGTGCGTAACGGGCGGGCAAAGGCAACTCGTGTTGAATTGCTGCACGGCAATCAGAGCGCGCAACTGTACGCATCCAATGAAGGGGATTTATACGAATACCCCATTGATAGTACGCAGGTGTGTAACCGCGATGATTCGCTCTGGTTGCTCTTGCTTCTGGTCCTTTTGTTTTTTATCTTGCTCGTGTTTCGGTACAGTTGGAGAGCAGGTCATCGCCGTTCAAAGAAAAAGGAACGCCAAGCGATCATTGACGACGAGCTGCGTATTCAGCAAGAGCGGTTCAACAGTAATACAGTCATGGGACCACAAGAAATGCATTACGTTGAGCAGCCCTATACGGCTAGCGGAGGTGGGTTCGCAGTGGAGGACTACAATGCAGAGCAGTCAAGATGGCAGATGCAGCACCAGCAGGAAGTCCCGGACTATGTGGAGCAATACACACCAATGGCGAGTGGTGGGTTGCCAGAAGAAACTGTCATGTACACCGATGAGAGTGGGATGGTCTACGTCTACACGCAGGGCGCTTGTGATGAAGCCGTGCTAAACACTGCGGATCAGGCGTAGCGACGGCTGATAATGAGTTAAATTGGCGAGAGCATTAAAAATAGCCCCAGTATAGTGTTTACGTGCCTCCAGAGTCTAGAGTGTGCACAAGCACTCATTGCGTACTGGTAGAGGTGCGCGATCCTATAGAGAGAACAATAAAAAAGAAAAATAGATTACTAGTAGGCGTTTCAATGGGCAAGGGGAATGGAGCGTGAACATGTTTGTTTCCTTGACGTTCCCCTTGGTTACTCAGCAGCATTTTAGTGACACACCGTTTATCACTTATACGGTATTATCACAGAACTGGTGCGTGCCATTTTCTTCCCCTTTTCCTTTACTTTTACGTGCGCATCTTTTTTCCCACCGCCCTCCCTCCCTCCTCAAAACCCCACTCTTCTCTCTGTGTGCGTACATGCTGGTTGCGTCTTCCATCGTTTACTGTGTACAACTGCCACTTGTGCACATGGGCACGGCAGTGTGATGCGTTGTTTCACACTATTGCACCAAGGCGGTATCAGCGGCACCGTGTAAAGTCCAACAAATGCCCTTCTAACCCCACTTTATACAAAATTAAGCCATAAAAAACACTCGGCGGTGCTCTCGGTAATCCACACACGTTTCACACCGCCGCGCTTGTTTCTTCGTCTTTTTTTGTGTCCAACTGTACTTTTCTTTCTATCCCTGCAGGCAACTGACGTACAAAAGTTGAGTCCATTTACTACGCATACTTGCTACCACCGTACGCCACCAATCTAGTGGTACTTAAGCATCGAGGTATCTTTTTCTTCCCTTTCCCTTTTTCGTTTTTGCAGAAGGACACGAAAAGTGCGCATCCACACTCATCATTGTTGCCAGTGCGACTGAGTTACTATATTTTTTTAATCAAGTCATTGAAGTGTAAAAATACGTCATGGAGGGTGGTAATATCACCAATGCAGCGGCTGCGGTGCTGCAGGAGGCCTCAGCGTTGGCGTCTCGTTACCGAAACGGGTGCATACACCCAGCTCACCTCGCGTTGGCATTATTCCAGGAAGAAAACGACCTTCCCTCACTCGTACTTCGAAAGCTGGGGGCAGGCGTGGTTAAGGTTGGCTTCATGGGGCTGGTTGATCGGCTACCAAAGCAGGAACCTCCCCCGAACCGGCCAAATCCGGGTGTGGAGATGACTGGCACGCTAAACATGGCCGAACAGCATCGTGTACAGCTAGGCGACACACTACTTGCGCTTGACCATCTCTTTTTGGCCCTATACTCATGTAAGGAAGTGGCTGAGATTTTGAATGCCGCTGGTGCGCCGATGAAAAGGGTGGAGAAGGAAATCAAAGACCTGCGCCGTGGCAAAAAAATCACATCAGAGACACAAGATCAGAATTACGATTGCCTTTCAAAGTATGCGGTGGACCTCTGCGCGCAGGCAGAATCGGGCAAGCTTGACCCCGTTATTGGGCGCACAGATGAGATTATGCGCACAATTCGCGTGCTCTCGCGTCGAACAAAGAACAACCCGGTGCTCATCGGTGAACCTGGTGTCGGAAAGACGGCAATTGTTGAGGGAATAGCTCAGCGCATTGTGCTTGGTGATGTTCCTGACACGCTTAAGGATGTGCGCGTGTTCTCCCTTGACCTTGGCTCCCTTATTGCTGGCGCCAAGTACCGTGGTGAGTTCGAGGAACGTCTGAAGAACCTGCTGAACGAAGTAAAAGAAAATCAAGAAGGTATAATTCTTTTTATTGATGAAATTCATCTCGTGCTCGGGGCTGGACAGACCTCAGGCGCAATGGATGCAGCTAATTTGCTGAAGCCGATGCTTGCGCGCGGAGAGCTACGCACCATTGGTGCCACAACACTGGAAGAGTACCGTAAATACGTGGAAAAGGATGCGGCCTTTGAGCGGCGGTTCATGCCTGTACACGTCTCTGAACCAAGTGTGGAGGATTGTATCAGCATTCTGCGTGGGCTGAAGGATAGGTATGAAACGCACCACGGCGTGCAGATCACTGACAATGCCATTGTTGTTGCTGCACAGCTGGCTGACCGATATATAACGAGCCGTTTTATGCCTGATAAGGCCATTGACCTTGTGGACGAGGCGTGCGCCAATATTCGTGTGCAGCTTTCTTCAAGACCAGAGCAAATCGATATGTTGGAGCGCAAAAAGCAGCAGCTGGAAATCGAGGCAAAAGCTTTGGAGCGGGATGGCGAAAAAGCATCACGAGAGCGGCTAAAATTCGTAAAGGCAGAATTACAGCGGGTGAAGGAGGAGTTGCAGCCATTGGTTAATCGGTACGACACTGAGCGTCAGCAACTAAATGAACTGCGGGAGTTACAAACTCGTCTTGACGAAAAGAAGAATAAGCTCTCCTGCGCCCAGAGAAGTGGTGATATGGACCGTGCGGCGGATCTCATGTACATTGTTATCCCTGACATTCAGGAGCGTATTCGTTCGGCAAAGGAAAACATCGAAAAACAAAAGGCCGCTATGGTGCAGACAAAAGTTACCGATGTCGATATAGCTACTGTGGTGGCACGGTGGACAGGCATCCCCGTCTCCAAACTTAGCCAAACTGATCGTGAGCGGCTGCTGAATCTTCCTGCTCATCTGCACCGCCGTATTAAGGGCCAGGACGAGGCAGTCAAGCGTGTCTCTGACGCTATCATCCGTGCACGCGCCGGTCTTTCTCGTCCAAACTCTCCAACGGCGTCCTTCTTGTTTCTTGGACCAACAGGCGTGGGCAAAACGGAACTCGCCAAGGCGGTGGCAAGCGAGTTGTTTGATGATGAGAAGCACATGGTGCGCATTGACATGAGCGAGTACATGGAACAACACTCAGTGTCCCGACTGGTTGGTGCGCCGCCAGGTTACGTTGGGCATGAGGACGGTGGTCAACTAACGGAGCCCGTGCGCCGCCGCCCCCACACTGTTTTGTTGTTTGACGAGGTGGAGAAGGCACACGCTTCCGTGTATAACGTGCTCTTACAGGTGCTGGATGACGGGAGGCTCACGGACTCTCATGGGCGAACTGTCGACTTTAGCAACACTATTATAATAATGACGTCCAATCTTGGCTGGGAGTACTTTGCGGAATTGGATGGTGGCCAGGAAACGTACGAGCTAGTGAGGGCGAAGGTGCTGCGAGAAGTTCAAAAGTTTTTCAGGCCAGAGTTCATCAATCGCTTGGATGATATTGTGCTTTTCCGTCGGCTCAATCGCGTGGAACTGCATGGCGTGGTTGAGCTCCTTCTGAATGAGCTAAATGAGCGCCTGAACTCCACAGGTATCGGGTTGTCCTTCACTGAGGAGGTCAGGAATTTTGTCCTTGATGCGGCATACGACCCCGAGATGGGCGCACGTCCGATACGTCGGTGGATCGACAAGAACATTACTACCGAGGTGAGTCGTATGATCATTGGCGATAAGCTGCCTCCCAACAGCAATGTACAAATTTCACTGAATGCTGATTCGGGGAAGCTCACCTTCGGTGTGAAGCGTGTGGCAGTGCCTCCAGAGCCTTGACGCTGTGCAATTAGCATGGTGTTGAGCAGAGTAAAGGAAGCGGCACACGTGTGAGCGGGGTTGGGAGGTACCGGCTGAAGCGACTGCGTGGGTGGTCGGCGAGTATTTATATTGAAAATGTGGATTAATAATTTTTGGGGAAAATGTGAAGCACGCTTGCATGGTTCTCGGTTCGGACGGGGAAGGAGCACGTTTATAACTGGATTGTAGCCCCGCGAGTTGTATTGATCACTGGTCCATATGCAAAACGAATTTCCACAAACTCATTCTTGTTGGTATGAACAGGCACAGGTGCATTTACCTTTCTGATGCAATGCGGGACACTTTCCTGCGTGACAGTAAGACTTGCAGCCCTCCTTCGCAAACAAGTTCACCAGTAGTGCACCAAGCTCCTTTGGGGAGTTGGAGCGTTGCACAGCAACACTTCCCCCACTCCCTACTTCCAAGGTCGTTTCTTGTTGTTTTTCTCCGCTCCTCCTTCTCTTCCACAACTTTTCCTGTCGTTGACGTTATTTTCATTTCCTCCCGCCCCACTAATGCCTGTGGGCCGTGCTGCTGCTGAATCAAAATGATATTTCAAGTGGCGTTGTCCAGCTGTATTTGGCATAGCTTTACTTCAAAATCTATAAGTCATATACCACGACTGGCATCTTGCGAGTTGCGAGTCAAACCCGTTTGCGATGCAAGGGCGACCACAATAGTGAAATCACTAATTATTACTAATCACTATTATTATTGACAATATTGTTAATGTCTTTTCAACATATTAACTTCACTGCCAACATTTATGGCAGCATCAACATTAGTTCCATGGTGAACAACTCTTATCTCTTCACCTCACCCACAGCGCCTCAAAGCTGTTTCTTTATTGCCCACTCTACCCGTTGTTCGCTTTGTTCATAAAGTTGTCAGTTTTCTTTTCTTTTCTTTTTATTCAGAAGTTTGAAGTATCTAGACACGCGCCAACAGCAACATTGTTAGTGCCGCAACGTTAGTTTCTCGGGAATGTACTCGGGTGATGATGTGTCCGTGTACTCGATGGCACAAAAGTCCACCACCGGCCAATGGTTCCCGCACTCGTGGATGAATGACCTGAGCAGTTACATTGGCCACCTCCCCATCACACAAATCTTCCTCCCCGGTGCACACAATGCCGCAACGTCGGGTATACACAAGGGCTCACCGCTAGGCCTCGATGCGTATGGAGCAGGAAGCGATGGCAAGGTAAAAGTTATCACCACCCCTCAGGTCCGAAACCGTTCTGTCAGTAGCAAGTGGGCTAAATGCCAAGACATGACTGTACTGCAGCTGCTGCAGGGTGGTGTGCGCTACCTGGACCTGCGTATCAGTGTTGGGCTGGAAGGTGATCACAGGCTGTACCTGACGCACTACCACACATCCATCACGCTGCTGGAATTACTACATCAAGTGCGCGATTTCTTAAATACCCCGGAATCTGTAAACGAGATAATTGTGCTTGATTTCCAGCACATATACGGCGTTAGGGACAAAGGTGAGAGGCTTCGGTTTGTGCGAGACCTTAGCACACTCGAAGAGTTTTACATAACGACTGAAGCTCCACTCACAACCACAGTTAAGGAGATTTGGCGAAGATCGGTGAAGCAGCGTGTGTTTCTTGTCGTGAAATTCGAAATTCCACACCCCGCGGCGCGTCTTCGTGGTGGTGTGATACGGTCCCCGTGGCAAGATAGCATGTCATTGAGGAGGCTGGTTGCGAACCTCAACGAAGTCCTCTTAGTTGCCCTGGAGGAGGAGGAGGCAACCAACAAGGCGCCAGACAAGTTGTTCGTAACACAGGCGATCTGCACACCCACAATGGGAACGGTGTGTTGTGGGGCGTTTTGTAAGTACTGTGGTGCACCGAAGAGTCTGAAGCAGGTTGCGCAGCGCGTGAATTCAAAGCTCCTTGAATGGTTCTACGCGCTGAATGTGCGTGGGGAAGTGGGCAAAGAAAAAATTGAACTGCGACATGACGTCAATGTGCATGGCAACATCCTCATGCTGGACTTTGTGGACATTGGTCGTTGCTTCTCAGAAGATGGGCAGCAGATGGATGCGGTCGGGCTGTGTGTCTACCTCAATATGAGCAACGAGTCGCGCTACGCACTCAACGATGAAGATACGGATATGGATGGCTCCACTTTAGGGAGCGACTCGGGATAAAATTCGCAGTGCGGCGGAGTCGCTCACAGCGCCGCCACTTCTTACTCAGTCATATATTTCCGTGCCACAAATTCAGTGGCCTGCGTTGTTCCTTTTTTTTACTATTGCTATTTTGTTGCATCTTTATTTTCCATTGCGCTTCATCATCCTACGCTGTAGAAGCAGCACGTATTCAGAAGAGGCTAAGCGAAGGGAAAAGGAGGAAAAAAAATATATTTTCATGCGCTTATATTCAACAGTAATAATAGTAAAAATAACTAAAAAACAGAAACAGCAAGATAAACGAGAAGAAAAGAAAGAAAAAGAAAAGAAAGCAAAGCACGAGGGAAGAAAGAAAAAGGAAAAGAAATAGAAATGCTTAATCTTCTTGCTGCACGACCACTATTGCAGCTGTACTGCTTTTACTACTCGATGCTTACACCCCCTCCCTTTTTTTTTTTTTTGCATCCCAAACACTCCCGCTCCTCTCGCCCGACCTCCCCCGCTCCATTCAAATATGGACCTATTTGTCTCATACTGTTACATCACGTTCATTGTTGCTGTTCTCGTTCTCCTACTGAACTACCGATGGAGCCGGTCCCAACCGCCCCCTCTCCGTCGCCCGTTCACATGTAAGATAAAAAAGAGGAAGCAGAACTCAGCAGGCAGTACGCACCACTCTTGTAGAGGTTGTTGCCAGAAGTGGTAGGATCCTCAGCTACTATCTGCCTTTTCATTTCACCCTGGGCGCAGGCAACCGCCATTGGTATTTTTTTCCTCCCCTCCTTCTTTTCTACGTTTACCACCAGCCTACATCAAATACCGCTTTATTAAATGTTGCTGCCTTCACTGCCTATTCGCTACTCTGCCAGTGTTGATACGTCCCCCACTTTTTTCCCTTTCCACGCATGCGTTAAAACATGCAGCTGTTAAGGAACAAAGTCCACAAGTAACTCGACACACCGACAGTGTAAAAGGTAACTGAGAGTAAAGTGAGAAGTCAGGGAAGAGGTATATTGGAATAGTTTTCCAGACATTTGGAACTCGGATTTTCGTTCCTCTGTAAGCGCGCGGGTGCGTGTCTCTCTCTCTTTCATCATTCGGTTGTCCATACTTACATACATATTTTTTCTGCCTCGACGAGGTGAGGGACAGAGGAACTCTCGAAAGTTTTTGTCATCGTGCACCATGTCCGCGCGCATGACGTCGGCGCCAAAGCCGATCATGACAGCGACAAGCGATCGAGTGAAGATGGTGGACATGCACGCAAAGGAGCCGCTCATGTTGTGTGCGATGTACTCGGGTGTAATTGACTTGTGGAACTTCGAGACGCAGGTGATGTTGAAGTCGTTTGACACGGGCACATCTCTTCCGGTGCGCTGTGTCCGGTTCATACCTCGACTGCAGTCCTTTGCTTGTGGCACAGACGACACCTTTGTGCGCGTGTACAACTACAACACGATGGAAAAGACCACGTCCTTCAGGGCGCACGATGACTTTATTCGCGATCTTGCAGTGCACGAGCATCTGCCCATTCTGCTCTCGTGCTCGGATGACATGACCATTCGACAATGGGACTGGAGCAAGAATTGGACGCTTACCAACACGCACGAGGGCCACCAGCACTATGTGATGGGAATGGCAATAAATCCAAAAGATCCTTCCACGTTTGCAACGGCCAGCCTTGACTGCACTGTAAAGATATGGAGTCTGAGCAGCTCGGTGCCCAACTTCCAACTGGACGGGCACGAGGATGGCGTAAACTGTGTCGATTATTGCCCTGTTGGCGACAAGCCATATCTGCTGAGTGGAGCAGACGATCGGACAGTGCGCTTATGGGACTACCAAACAAAGGCATGCCTGCAAATTTTTGCCCACCACACAGCTAATGTCACTGCTGTTGTCTTCCATCCATGCAAACAGCTCATCTTCACGCTTGCAGAGGACATGGAAATGAAGGTGATCGCCGCCGATACGCATCGCCTGCTGCTCAGTCTTGATCACACCCGCATGAATCGTGGCTGGACGTTGGCTGCGAAGCGCGTTGCTAATGTACTGATTGCTGGTTACGATGGCGGCACCATTGTGTATAAAGTGGGGGACGACAAGCCGGTGTATTCTATGGACCCGAATGGCAGAATTCTCGTTGTTAGCGGCAACGATATAACGCGCATTGACGCAAAGGGGATTCCTGCTGATGCTGCTGACGGTGATGTGCTTAGTCTGCCCACAAAAGAGATGGGCACGTTGGAGTCCAACCCGACATCAGTGCTGCACGGTCCTGGTGGGCAGTTCATTGCGACACTGGGAGAAAGTGATTTCACCATTCTCTCATCACTGTCAATGCGACCAAAAACATATGGAAAGTGTCTATCTTTTATATGGGGCCAGGAAAACGGCTCGTACGCCATTCTTGCGACCTCAATGACGGTGAAAGTGTTCAAAAACTTCAAGGAGCGCGCGACTATTGAGTTAGATGAAAGCGCAGAGAAGTTGTTCACGGGCCCGCTTTTTGGCGTGTGTACGGCTTCAAATGTTATTTTTTACGATTGGGCCACGCTGAGTGTCATTTGTCGGATTGAGGAATGTCCAAAGACTGTGGTGTGGTCGCCAAACGGCGAGCGTTTTGCCGTTGTAACTGATTCTGCCTTCTTTACGCTGAGATTTGACAGTGGTGCGGTAGAGGAGTACCTCGAGGCACACGGCAAAACATCAGAGGACGGCCTCGACTTTGCCTTCGAGGTTGTGGATGAAGTGAGCGAGAGTGCGAAGGAGGTACTATGGGTGGAGGACTGTCTTGTCTTTGTGAGCCAGACGAATAGACTGAATTACTACATTGGTGGGGAAGTTAACAATATTGGTGTTTTGCCGCGCGGCCAGTATCTCTTGGGGTACCTCCCCAAGGAGGACCGAGTAATATGCATCGACAAGGACGCGGCGGTGTCCAGCTATCGCCTGCGCATGAATGTGATCCAGTGTATGGCAGCTACCGTGCGAGAGGACTTTTATGTGGTGGATGCGCTGTTTCCTTCGATGACGTCGGGCGAGAGGATGCAGCTGGCACGTTTCCTGCAGACGAAAGGTCATGCCGAAAGGGCGCTTCATGTTACAACAGATGATGATCATCGCTTTGAATTGGCGCTGCAACTCGGCAAGTTGGCACTCGCAAAAGAGATTGCGGATAAATCTGCATTAGCTGTACATTGGAAACAAGTGGCCGATGCGGCTCTTGAGCGGGGCATGATGGCTGTGGCCGAAGAGGCATTACACAAATGTGGCGATAGTGCCGGCCTTTTGCTGTTGTACTCCTGCACCGGTGACATAAGTTCCATTCAAAAGCTCGGAGATACCTGTGCCGCCTGTGGGAAGGCGAACATCGCATTTACATGCTTCCATCTTTCGGGGCGGTTCGCCGATAATGTAGACTTGCTGTGCAACACGGGCAGTGTCGCACAAGCCGCTTTTTACGCGCGCACCTTCTGTCCTGCTAAGGTGGAGGAGGCAGTGACAAGGTGGAAGGCTTCACTTGCTCGGCTGCCCCGTGTGAGCGAGGCCATCGCAAGTCCCTCGTCCTATCCTAATCTCTTCCCATCATTGAAAAATCTGCCCTTCTCTGAATCACAAGGAGGAGTGGGTGCGGTGCGGGACGAGTTTGTAGTTTCATCGGCAGTAAAACAGGAGCAATTGCATGCCTTGAGCCCTGCAACGCCCTCGAATGAAGTCGCTACAGCACCGCACAGTTCTTCCTCGAAAGTGGGCCTATTCCATGCCGCAGATACCACTAAGCTGGTGGTACCAGAAGCCGCTGGGGTTGCTGTGCCCGACTCTGCAGCGAACAGTGCGAATTTATTACTGGATGACGAATGGGGCGCGTAGCTTGTGCTTCTTTCGGGGATTCGGTGCCTTTGTCGAGTTGGCAGTCGAGTGCCGTTTCTCTCTCTCTCTCTCTATCTCGTTACTTTGATTTTCTTCATGAAAGGGGTCATCGCTACTTTCTTGTTGGCCAACTGGCATTCGAACGTGGCATCATTCCACACGCCTGCAGTCAGCAGGAAGAGTGGAAGGTAGTTGCGTTCAGCCACTCTTTTTTTTTTTTTTAAAAAAAAAAAAAGAATGACGAAAAAGGTAAACACACCAAGGAAGGAGAATGGAAGAAATGGATATGAATACAAATAAACACACACACACATATATATATATATATATTAGGAGAAAGTGTAGGGCGTTGGTCCTTTGATTAGCAAAGATGGGGGTTTTGCAAGACGGTGATATTTTCTCTCGCATTCGCGTGGATCTCCTTCCCCCTGTCACCGTCCACCTCACTCTCTTTTTCACTTGCTGTGCGTATACGAGTGCAATAATGTGATTGCGTATGGGATAAGGGGAGGCGCAGGCGAATTCGGGTGAGGATTGGAGATTGGGACCACAGAAGGCGACGTTTTTGATAAATACCGTTCAACGCGGCAAGTTTTGTGCCATCTGTGTTACGAAAATTGTGACACGTCTCTCTGTGTCTTGCCTGGAAACACTGAGCGGTGCGGCCACGTCACTCCTGTTTTGTGATATTGCAATTCCCTTTTGTGGTGGCGGCCGTGCCTGTCCGAGCTTTTACCGTTCCCCTTTGTTTTCGCCTTCTAATTACACAGTGGACTTTTTGTAGTTTTTATCTACTTTAGTGTCGTGCCTGCACACACAAGCATAGCCAGACGGAGCGCCGCTCCACAACTCATCGACTTTCCTTCACCTTGCTGCGCCATACACGTATAGTACAGGGCAAAACCGTACCACCACTCACTCGCGCCATTTAAGTAAGTGTCTTAAAGACGGAGCGGCGTAGTCAATGTTTAACGGCCTTCACCGTTCTCTTGCTATGGCAGGATTGGCTATGCTGGGTAGTCGTAGGGACCATCACACTACTGCGCCTTTGTTCCTTGCACGCGTGGCCGGCGACTGGGCTTGTCCTTGCGGTTTCTCAAACTTTGCGTCACGTACCGTTTGCTTCCAGTGCCACCGGGTGAAGCCTCTGTACCTTCGGGCAGCGGGGGAGGAGGTCCAGATGGAGTCTGAAATTCTCGGGTACAAGAAGGGTGACTGGGTGTGCACATGTGGAACCCACAACTTTGCCAAGAGGGACTGCTGCCTCTCCTGTGGTGCTGGTCGTCCTTCCGCGCACGGGCTCGAGTTGAGGAAGGGACGAATGCTAGCAGGGGACTGGATTTGCCCTGGCTGTAAGACACACAACTTCCGTAGCCGAAAGGAATGCATGCTGTGCGGCATCCAGTCAACAGCTTCCGCGACAATTATCCCAGACAAGAGCAATGGGGCGCGCAACGCCCGTGAAGCGAATACGACACCGTGGACTTGTCTCATGTGCCATGCAGCCAATGCGCAGGGAAGTCACTCGTGTGAGGTCTGTGGTGGTCCGTGCCCCAAACAAGCGACATCACCACCGTCGCCACCCAGGCGATCAGACGACTGGGATTGTGCCAGTTGTGGTTTTCACAACTATTCATGCAGGACCAAGTGCAAGAACTGCAAGGCCCCCCTCGGAGTTATTGAGAGCGCTGAAGACGATGCCATATGGATTTGTGAGTGTGGTTACAAAAACTTCAAGGACCGCTCGATATGCCGCGATTGCGGTATCGCCAAGGTAACAACCACCTAAACTACAAGTAAAAAGGCAAGACACAGGCCTAAATTGCGTAGCAGATAAAGATGTTCTTGACTGTAGAAAACCACACCCCTGTCTTACGTAACACGGGACTTTGATTTCTTTCTTTCTCTCTCTCGGTCTCTCTTTCGCTGTGTATGTAACGGTATGGTGGGTGAATCTTGGTCCTTGTCTTTTTCCACCCAACGTCTAACAAACGTTTTGTACTTTGGTCTCCATACACATTTTCCAAACTTACTAACTGTCCAGTGCTTTAGCGGTAGGCTTGCAGTGTCCCTGTTTAACATGTTGTCACTCCCAACGCCAATGTCTTTCGCCGAGCGACTGTCTATCCAGGCAATCTGCGAGGCGCGCCGGCAGTATCTTGCCGCGCACCTTGTGCCACTTTATGCCAATACTAATCCTGCAGAACTGTGGAACAATATTGTTAAGTTTAGGGAGCAAGGCAATGGAGAAAGTGGTGATTCATTGGAGTCCTATGACGAGCTAAGACTTTCGTATAGAAGTTACCGAAATATGGTGTATAGCCTTGTTTTCCACATATCACCGGAAGAAGAACAGGAGGCATCCACAGAAGAGCGCGAAGCGCGTAAGCGGCTCTATTTTAGTCATCCGTTTCTATCACCTGCTACCTTCCTCGCCTTTCCGCGTGCGGAAGACGGAACAATAGCTGCGGTACCAATGTACGCCTTTGCTGCGAAGCGACTGTTGCTCTACAGATTGCGGATCAAGCTAGAACTGGTTGCCCGGGTGCTTCCACCGTCCTTGCAGGACCCCGCTACTAAAGTCATAAACCACCTTCTGTGTCCTCCCAGTGCCTCGTCGCCGCTTTCCAATGGGCTGACACAGGAAGATATCGAAAATTTCCTGCTGGATTTAGTTCCGAACCTCCGACTTGTGCGCGACATGCCGCCATGGATGCAGCCGTACTACCTCTGCCATGCCTCTAGAAAGTTTATGTTTATGTGTGATACCCGCAATACGGGGGCAGTGGCAATCGACGCCATGATGAGGAGTGACGTCTTCTCCGAGTTGCTGCGTATGTTTGAGAGCGACGCGCAGGATGCCATAACAGCGTTCCCCGAAGGGTGCACAGTGGACGTGACAGCCACGCTAGTGAAATCTGATGCCGCTGCGGACGATACGGTTGCTGCACTTGTTCTTGCGTTTGAGGGCGATGGAAGCGATCTGGACGACATGTACACAGTGCGGATACTCGACGAGGAGGTGCTTCTCCAGGTGCGTCGAAGTCAGTTGCACTGGAATTCGGGTTCCACAGAATTTCTTGCTCAGGACGTTCTGAGTATGGACAACTGGTTCTCTCTTGCGCTCATGAGTCGTATATATGAGCACTTCACGAGCCTTGACCTCGATGGCGATGGCGTCCTTACTGTAGAAGAGCTGTCACGCTACTGCGAAAGTGGGTTCACAAGGTTGGTTGTTGAGCGTGTGTTTGAGTGCCACGTCCCACAGAGTAGCAAGCGACATGTTATGGACTATAAGACGTATCTTGACTTTGTCATTGCCACCGAACACGCGGCCACGATGCCCGCAATGAAGTACATTTGGAGCATTCTGGATTTGGAGGAAACCAAGTCGTTTGTGTCTGTGGATACGCTCCGCTGCTTTTGTAAGGAGGTTGCAAATGAACTCATTGCGAACGGTCTCATGACGGACATTTCAGCACAGTCGATACTCTCAGAGGTGATAGACATGATTAACCCCAAGTGGCATGAATGGGTGGAATTGGAGGACATTGTTAACTCTGGTCACCAGGCAACCGTTCTGCCCATTCTCCTGAGCTACCGGAACTTCTACGCGTATGACTGCCGCGAACAGACAGCAGCCGTAGCGAACGACGAATATGCATAGAGCCAAGCCACTTGACCTCTGGCGTGCGCACACAATTATAATGCCTTCCTACTGCATGCTGGGATTGCATCATCATGCCAATTGTTAGCCTAAAAACAATTGCTTGTGCGCCCAGTAGTGCAGAAAAGTACATAAATGTGAACGTGAAAGCAGAACTATAAGTGCTCAACAAAACAAATGAGCCTAAATGCGCTTTTGTTGGCGCTAGGAGGGAGCTGTAGTGTTGCTTTGTCTCTTACTTGTTCCGTATGCACCGCTCTTGTGGCCCCTTTCTTCTACACTCGATAGAACAACCACAATGATACATGTCTTTATTTTTGTTCTTGTTGGTCTCGCCACTAGTGCAAAAACATTTTATTCTCTTCCACACTCATAACCACGCGTGCAAACGAATTTTCATTTATTTATTTCGTTTATAAAGGGATGATGACTTACCGATGTGCTGCTCAGTGACCGTATTAGTCAAGAGGGAACAAATAGAACTCCATGGTCAACTACCCAAAGAAGAAGACGATGCACTGCGCAGATGAGCGCTACAGTGCACAGAAGAACTTCAAGGTAGCGCAGTAAAAAGCGGGAATGGTGTGCTTGTGTGCCCTTGGAAGGCGCCGCTACGAGCGCAAACAGTCGGGCTACGGCGATCAGACAAAACGCATCTTTCACAAGAAGACAAGAACAGCCAAGAAGATCGTCCTGAAGCTCCAGTGCTCCAGCTGCAGGCCCATCATCCAAAATGTCCTTAAGCGCACCGAGCACTTTGAATTAAACGACAATAAAAAATCAGACAACAATGGCCCAACGTGGTAGAGCGGTGCCATCCGTGTAGACATGCACAAAATCTCCTGCGTGACGCGGTATTTTTATTGTCCTTTCTTGTTTTCATTATTATTGGTATCATTGTCATCATTATGTTGCGGTTCATGGTTATTTATATGTATGTGCTTGTACAGCGCAGAAGCTGTCCCTGATTCTCCTGCTTAATTTGGAACCAGCAACAGTCAAAGTGTCTGGGCTGCTAGATGGAAAATTTCCAAGTTTTTCTTCCGTATTGTTATTATCTTTCTTACTCCGTGGCATCAAGCAGTGCCAGTGGTGCCATACACAGGGGGAATAGAGAGGGGGGGGGGGGGGGGGGGGGGCGGTGCATGTGGGGAACAGAAATATTGTGAACCGCGTGGGAGTGCAGAAAAAAGGAGTAACTAATCTTAATGTAAGGCCGCCACATTTCTGGTAAAGATGGGCATAGCGGTGTCGTTTCAATATCTGCGGCAGACCCCGATGAAAAGTTGAGTGTTATGGGATGTTCGGCATCGACTACAGTTAAAGTGTAAAACATTCCTGGGGTAGCACAATGAGCCAGCGCACCACTGCCATTTTGCTGTGTGCACAATACGTGGCGGTGCTTTGGCTACTGTCCATGCCTACTTACCAGTGAGCGTTGTAGCAAAGATCTCGGGTCCACAAAGTTCACTGAACGCAGGCGGTTAGACGGTGTTAAAAATCTCTGGTTCCTTACAACACAGTGGTATTTAACGGCGTTTATGACGCATAGTTCTGCACGGAGTAGACCACTTTCTGTCGTAGCCTTCTTATTTTTAACGTGCTTGCTCACGCGCATTCCATAGAGTGGAGTGGAGTGGCTGGAATTGGTTTGCAAGAGGAAAAAAAAAAGCTAGAAATGCCAAGTTCTACGATCTACAACTTTGGGGCGACATTAATGAAGTTTAGTCCAGCACGCAAAAAGAGCGGCATTCACGTGTTAGCCGTTATACGTCGATGAAAAGAGCAGTGAACCTGTTAAATCTTCCTATAGCGCAGTGCGAAGTGCTATTAAATCACTTTAGTGCAGTGCTTAGGCCGTCTACGTAAGAAAGAGAGGAAGTCAAAGCGCGTGAGTATGTTGAAGAAGGGCTTGGGCGTACTCCATAACTATCCCCAGAGCACCTATTTGATGGTTACTTCCTTAGCCGTCTGGCTAGAGCGATGGGAGCACATTTACGGTGTTTGTGGTCACGTGGGCAATCCGCTTGACAGTTATAAATGCAGCGTGATGCGATTTAGAGCGTGTGAAGGAGGGGTCATTGGTGCGGTTGATGATGCTTTCAACCACTACCAAATTGGATGCATACAGAACAGAAGTGGAGGCGGCGACAACGCAACGCAAATGCTCATTCTGGCGCCCTACAGACACATCCCGGCCATGGTCTGCGTTCAGTTGTGATGAACAATTGACGACTACAATAAATGGACCATGTCACAGATACCCCTCCATGCCGTATCGCAGTGAACTGTTCGCTCTGGCTTTGTTCGCTGTCCGTACGGTACAATTGTTTTTTTTTTTTTATACCAGTTCTGTACAAATAGGACATGAACACGCTTGGTGGACGCACCTCCCAATGGTGGGTCAAAGGTTGAGGGTAAACCCCACAACGAAGCCAGGCGGGAATGAAGCCACTGCTCTTCTTATGTCACAAGGGGATGTGTGCCTGTATTCCCTCTTTTTTCAATGATGTTCAGTGCTGACTTCCCGCTGCCGGTTCTCTGCCTTTGATTCGAAGCTCCAAAACATCACGGCATGCAGAAGGATGAGACTCTCTTTCTTTTGCAGTACTTGCGTGCGGTACTGCTTTTGCTCGGTGTTTTTCAGCGCCTACACCTACGCTAACTGAACTAGTCGCATTACACCTTTCCTTTTCTCGCCCGAGTTGGCAATTTGTGTTTGTCCTACAAGTTGTGGGGCAGCAGTCACTTCTTACACTCTCGCCTTTTCGCCATTTCCTCTCCGCTCTCATGCCGTTTAACGTGGAGGCTCATCGCGCTGGCTTGCGGTGGGAACTTCGATTATGAGCCTGTGATCCAACCACACGTCGCCTGTCATATTGCGCTGTGAATGTTGATGCGGTGTCGCTACAACCAGGGAGGCGTGTGAACCGTTGCCATGTGTATTTGGTAGTTGTTTTACTGGCATCATGGAACACACTTGCTGTCATAAATCAGAAGGGCTTCATCTCTTCTGGCCGTGGCAAGACCAAAGTGCGCTTCGATACGTTTTGAATATGTTCTGGTGTTTTCGTCCTTACGTGAAGTCACCCGGCGGATGCCTCGGTAATGAGCAAATTTTCAAAGCAGCATTTTATGTTCCCCTGTGAAGTTTCCCTGCCATTATGCGCTATTGACTGTACATGTGTCCGCTTGGTAATGGTGTTGCCTACGCCAACGCACAAAAAAAATCTTTTTTTTTTTTTTTTTTTTTTTTTGCCTTTGAAGCCTCTTATTGTGCGGGCATACACTTTTCTTGCCGTTTTATCAATGAACGTTCGTCCTGGAGAACGTGCAGGGGGTTGTGTGTTAGTGCCTGTCTCACGAGCTGTGTATGTGATCATCTGCGTGGTCCAGCTGCAACTTTATGTTTTGGCTAGAGATGCGTTTTTGTGTGTTCTTACAAGGCGCAACTCCTGTGCCAGTCATATCTGCCACTGATCCTGACATGTGGGTGAGTACTCTGAATGAAGGTCAGGTAAAGGGAGCTAAAGAGCGACTTCCGCCTCCAGAAAGCCACCCCTCTTATGATGACTTTGTTGACACTTTCATGTGCTTGGTTTTTTATTACATGAAGTGCCCACTTCGGCCTCAACAGTGCTGCGCAGGGCTGCTGTGGGCACAACATCTGAAAAAGGCCATCTTGCGCAAAATTCACTGTTTCACTCTCACTCTGGCGTGATGGCGCGAAAGTTGCCGAGGCCTTATGATGTTATCAGTGTGTCGTTCAGAGTCGAAAAATGTGGCGTTTGCGCTTTTGTCTCAATGGCCACACGAAAAGTCAGTGAAAGACAAACACTGACACTGTTTTGTGAAGTGAATGCGCGTGCATAGTGACCGCACGTGGTGCTGATTCGTTTCAGTGAGTGGCGAGGGGGCAGAAGTGCCACGTCATGAAGTTGCAATGGGGCGTCCGTGCATGCAGCGGTGTGACTAGACACCCCCCAGCTGCTTCTTAGCGTTGTCCATCTAATGACCAAGTGCCTTTTGTTGCCGTTGTTCTTGTTGACTTTGTAAAATAGACTGATCCAAGGCGCTGTTGCATTTTGCTGGCTTTCTCCTGAGCTTGTTGTTTACCGAGTTACTATATCCGGTTCGTTTTGTTCTCTCTTATTCAACAATCCTCCTCCGAAAAACGTGTTTTACTGTCTTTTTTACCACTCCTTTCTTTTCTTTTCTCTTTTAAAGAGAAGGTAAGAAAGTTTTTCTACCTGAAAGCGGAGAAACTATAACCACTTTGACCAAGGAGCAAATGCTGAGGACATGTTTCCTGCGTGGCTCTGCAGCCCTCCGTGGGCACCCCCCAGTGAAGCGACGAGCTAAGATTGTTGACATTCCAGTAAAGCGTTCTGCGATGCAGGCCGGCAAGCAGCAGAAGAGAATGGAGAGGGATGCCGAGCGGGCATTTATGGATATGATCAAAGAGGAACGGCGTCGAAGGAACCTGATCATCAATCTTGCCCTGCGGCGTGCACTTGACAAGAACAAGCGGGAAGAGTCGAAGTTGCTGAAGCACTATGAAGAAAACAAACTGAAAGCCGCCATGGAGCTGAAGCGCCTGAAGCAAAACCCCACGGGTGATGAACCTGTGGCACCTGTTGCACCTGTTGCACCTGTGCCCGTGTCTGTCCCTGCGAAGAAGATAAGACGCGCTCAAACGAAGGACAGTGCAAAGAAGGCAGAGATTGATTTTAAGAAAAAGGTGGAGCAGGAGGCAGAAAAGCAGTTTTTTGATCTTCTTGAGCAGCTCAGTCGGCGGCGCAAGGCCGAGCTGTTGGCTGCCTCAGCAAAGATGCGAGCGGAGGCTGCTGCATCCAAAAATGCGAATGTGGCAAAAGATGAGAAGGAGACTGACGCTTGGATCGAACAAAAGATGGCTGATGCAGAGGCTGCGGCAGCGAAGGAGGTGGGTACTACAGTTGAGGCAGTACAAGTTGCCGCAGATGCTCACCTGGACGATCTGGAGCGTATTGCAGAGACGGCGCCGGTGGTTCGTGCCGCAGAGAGTGCGCACGTACATCAGACAAGCGAGGAACCCACAGCAAAGAGACAGAGGGGGCGGCCAAAGTCCAAGTCCCCTAAACCGAGCCCCACACCTGTTGCTGTTGTGGACAGAGTGGCTCACCTCGATGTACCTTCCCCAGTTGTGAGTGTCTCGCCGGTAATCTCTCAAGAGAAGACTGCAAAGGAGAAGGGAGCCAAGGACGAGAGAAGGGAAGGGAGAGGGAAAGTGGCAGCGGCAGAGGTCACTGAAGAGGAGATGGAAGCGCATCCGTCGCCGCCAGTCCAAAAGAAACAAAATAAAACTGCCCGTGTGCGACACCAGAATCCAGAATCGCACCACCCCAAACCTCTGGACTTGGGAAGGCCAGCGATTGAGCGGGAGGCTGTGCCAATCCCGGTGGAATATGCACCGCCTCCAATGGAAGTTGTCCGAGTCGCAGCACAGTCACCTCCACCCATGCGCACAATTCAATTAAGCGGCTTTGACGAGCCGCCCGTGGTTTCAATGTCAAGGCCCTTGCTAGATATCGGTCGCAGAACATTCTCCGCAGTCACACCTCTCGATGCACCGGTGATCCCATCGCATTCGAGCTATGTAGAAACGCTTCCCCACCCACCACTTCCCAACCCCCCTGTCTCAGCAGCGAGCTTCTCAATCAACCTCCCTCAAGCGACACCTGCGGGAGAGAGACCCGCTGGAAACACTGGCCTGTACCGTCTTTAAAATACATCTTTAGCGTGGCGAGTGGTAGAGGAGAGGGGAGCCAAGAACATCATGGCACTTCTTCCAGATTGCCTTGTGTGCTTATTACTACTACTACTACTGTTATTATTGTTATCATCCCCGCTGTTATTATTACTATTGTTATTATAGAGCAAGTTTCGTACACGAAAAGTAAAAAGAAAAGAAAAGGAACAAAGATAATAAAAAACGAAGCAAGAAAAGAAAAGAAAAATAGAGCGCACGTTATTGGGCCTATATACGAGCCCATCTGTCTATGCCTGTCTGTCTATGTGTGTGTGTGTGTGTGTGCGTGCGTTTATATCCCTCTGCATTAGAGAGTTGAAAAGATGTGGTGGCAGTTGTTCATGGTACGCCATTTTTTTTTTCATTCAAACGACTTTTGAGAAAGACGAAGGTGTACTCGTCTTCGTGTTCTATTTCCGAGGTATCTTAGACAATTTCTTTTATTTATTCTTCATTCCAACTACAACCCACTCCATTTGACAAATTTGTGCATCAATTGCTGCCACGTTGTATATTTTCTTCTTGTCTTGTCTCAATTTAATTTACATGCGCATTTGCTGCAATGCGGACTGCATAAAAGCATGATTAGGGCGCATGCCCCTTTCTGGCACGACGCGCGCCGCTTTGCTCGTCCCGCTTGCGGTTTCAGTATTTGCTTCAGTGGCTGTAGTCACATCCCGTGCGTGGCTAAGAACACGATTGGCCCCAGTTGTTCTTTTTGTGTGTGAGGAACGCGCATACGAGCTGCTTAGCCTCCTCACGCAATATGCTGCCGTTAACGGGGCATGTGGTGCATTCTCCAAGGACCTAGAGTATGTTGAGCTTGTTACGCACTGGAACGCTTGCGAGCCCCTTCGTGTACCACTGAGGGTATTTGAGCATGAAACACTCACTTTTTCCTCAATATTGGAGGTGTATTGCGGTTTGTCGAGACATCGCCATCCAGATGAACGTCTTGTGTGCGACCTTTGGAATTGCGCGGTGGCAATCCTGGAGCATCGTCTGCGGCAAAAACTGCGAGACGAGTGTAATGGTGTGACGCTATACGACGAGCTTGGCGTAGGAGAGCTACTCGCCCAGTGTGTGCTCCTTCGACGCAAATACTCTATTTCCAGATACGCACCAGTAGGCGAAGCCAGAAAACTTGTACGACACTTTCCTGAGGATCTCTTTCAGCAGCTTTCCCACGCCTTCAATCAGGAGCGGTCGCTTCGCTCGGGGCTGGTTTCTTTTGCCAAGCTGTTAAGGTACTCCTGTTCTCCAGCGCGACTGGTTTTCCTAATTGTTCTTATCCTTCTGACACCAGACCACGTCAGTAGTGCCATAGCAGGAATTCGTGTCCGCGCCAACTGGACTCCGCTGTATGTGACAGAGTTGGACAGGGCGCTAGAGAATGGGAAGGGGGCTCTCGTGTTCATCGAAAAGCAATTGAGGGGAGCGCCCGGCAACCTCGTAGCCAGCGCAATATGCTCTAGCACTGTTGTGGAGTTGCTCCACTGCCTTCGAAGCGGTGCCATTCAACACATTCTAGAGGACATAATCGCGTGTTTTCATGTTTCGGGGTATTTGGCCCTTGCAACCGCAGATTATGATCCGTTGAATGATTGGCAATTGGTACGGTGTGTTTCGCAGGCATTGTGGAAGTCGTCCGGCGCAACGGCAGGTGAACTAGAGGGCCGAGTACCTTACGTAATCGAAGTGCTCCGCAGCTGTCATGCAGCCGTTTGCTTTCCTTTCATGGCACTTGCTATGTATCTTGGGACACAGTGGAGCAACCTTCTTGACAACATGACGGAAGCGCTGCATCATGAAGCACTAAGGGTGAAGAACGAATACAGTCAAGCGTTTGACCACAGCAATAACGATGACGTTGACAGCGTTGAATTTGAGAATACTAAGGGGCAGCATTCCCAGCGTATAGGCGCCGAACGGCTGACACCCATTGCGTTGATCGCGAGACGAGGTCCAAGTGATGAAAAATGTCCCGAATTTGGTTCACTGATTCATCCGCTACACACCACAACCGCGAGTAATTTTAGCGAACACGTGCAAGGGCATTACGGCTTACTACTTTTGACAGTTATGTGGTTCGAGTCTGGTATCGGTCAAGACAACAGATACAACCTTCTTGTACGACATCTAGTGTTGCCTGATATAACTTCTGTACTAGCTAAGAGCGCACTTGCGTCACTAAGGCACAGCATTTCTCGTGAGACAATACAGACACCGGGGTTTCATAAGCTGAAGTGGATGCTTGCGGCAGTACGAAACGCGCATCGGTCAGGCAGATCAGGAGCACGTGCAGGTGGACGCGTATTGGGCCGTGGCGAGGACTATATGGAGTTGGTTGCATTGAGAATGCGTGGTCTGGCACTGACTGTGGCGAAGGAAGCCCCCAGCACGGTGTCGCCGCAGGATTCGGATGAAGGCATTGAGACCCTCACGCGCGATCTCTTGTGCGCTGTGTTCCAGACTGCAGATGCGATGCCACTTCTTCTTACTGCTGTTGCTGCCCTGCACCTCTCGCCACGTTTTCTTGAGCAAAGCGCACAGGAGCAAGACACGGTAATGTGCCGGCTACGCCTTTTCCAGCGTGTCGTTTCACAAGCCCAGTTTCAAAATGCTGTTTTCTTTCCAGGAGGCACGCTGCGCGAGTGGCAGGCGGACGAGTTGCGCGTGCGGCAGTCATTGGAGCGCAGTGGCGGCTCACTGGGGTGCTACCGTATTGTGGAGAGGATGTGGACAGTGCAGCATCAGATTGACCGCCCGCTGGCATCTGTGCCCCCTTCCCTGGATGGCCCGTGGAGCGTGGAGTTCCGCGACGTTTCCTTCCGATACGGCGAGGGTCGTCCGTATGTTCTTCGTAATGTTTCTTTTTTCGTCAACAAGAGGGAGTTTCTAGGCATTGCGGGGTGTAGTGGAGCAGGGAAGACGACACTTTTGCGGTTGCTGAATCGGACATTTGCTCCAACATCCGGGGACATTCTTATTAACGGGCGCCACATCAGTTGTTATCCCGTTCGACTGCTGAGACGGCGTGTGGCCAACGTGTGGCAGGAGGAGATTGGGCTAAAGTTCCTTGATGCTCTTACAGTGAGCCAAAACGTGGCGCTTGGTGACCTTCGGCGCTGTGGCAGCACTGACATTTCTTCTGCCCTGAGGTCCGCGGGAGCTCTTTCGTTCTTACAAAAACGCTCGCTGGGACCGGGCACACCAATGCACTCACATAAATTCAGTGGCGGGGAGGTGGAGCGCCTCTCTCTCGCACGCGCCTTCATGAAGTACAATACAGACGCAGGGCTTCTTGTGCTCGACGAGCCCATGAGTGCGGTTGACGCTACCACGGAGAGAAGGCTGTTCAGGGCCCTCGGGCTTGTCGAGCGCAGGATGCCCAACAGAGCAGCAACGGTTGTGCTGGTGACGCATCGCTTAGCTTCGCTGAGATGTGCTGACACGATCGTCATCCTGAATAACGGGGTCGTGGATCAGATTGGGAACTGGACGACGCTGTGCGGAAGCGGACGAGACTCGAGTTTTTCGAAAATGTTAGCATCGCAACAGTGCCTTGCTTCTACTAATTGACTGCACGAAATACTCACCCACAGCTGCTGTGGTTGCGGATGCTGCCACGGACCACAAGGCGCCGCGTGACAATGGGCATTAAAATGTTTCCCTCTTCGTCGGCATTCGCCTCCTCCAATGCTGTGCGTCAGACCACGGCCACGTACTTGTCCCGAACAAAAGCCGCATTCCTGCGTCCGCCCCGAAAGGACGATGTGGCACTGGCACTGGCACTTAAGCCCCTAGCAGTTTGCGCGAAATCGTGCGAAGCTGGTTATGCACTGGGTTGCAGCGTGCCGGCCCATCCTGCTTTCCCTTCTATTTTGAGGTCGCGTTAAGAGCGCTGCGTGTGACTGCACTAAAGCTGGCAAGCCAATGGCTGCGCCCATACTCCAGTGGTTCGTGGGAGAAGACGGCGTGCTGCGACACACACTCCTCCTTGTTTCTCCTCTTTTGTTGTTTGCTTTAGTGTCACTTGGCGTTGTGGCTTGCGCGGGCTTTGTAAGCTCACTGGAGCAGACACGGTCTTCCACAGCTGTGAGCGCGGTCTCTTCAACACCGCTCTTCGTGCCGCATTTCACTCTAACGATGTCACTGCTGCAAGGGCCGACTACGCACTGAAGGGTGAAGCGCCCATTCAGAATGCAGTGCGAAACCCCAGGTGTGCCCCATCCGCCCCGGGCCTTCTGCAAAGGCAGCCAATACAGCTGTCCCTTTGTCGTTGATCGGCGGAAACGAAAATGTGGGTCATGTATGAAGTAAGACACAAGAGGCACCGCGGATTGCTAGTGAACGCGGCATTGGTAGAGTGGCGTTGGGTGTTGTTGGTGCTGCTCGTGGGAACAATGCCTTGCGCTCGAACAGACGAAAGTGGATGGAGCGTCCCGTTCCTGGCGCCGAAAACTGAAGGGTGAGCATTGGAAGGCGCACGTGGTGGGATCATGCGCAACAGGCGACGTGCGTGAGATTCAGGCGCATCCCTCGGATGTTTTGGATCTCCGGGACACAGCAGGCGGAGATCGATGTTGCGGGGGCGGTCGTTAGTATGCGCATTTCTGTGAGCGCGTCGCAACACAAGGCGATTCTGTTTTTAACTAGCCACACAGGTGAAATGCATCTGCTCACGGTGGGGGTTGCGCAGTACACCTTAAACGCATGCGCAAAAGGGCGGCGATCCCTCTCGGGGAGGGGCAATGATGCCAGGGTCCGTGCGTTGTTTTTCTTGTAGCGTGGAGGCCGGCTTGATTCTCTGTAGTGCATGTGCGTGTGGTAGGACTTTAGTGACAGCGGTTGAGAGTAAGGAGCATGCGGGAGGCTGCGCCACTGTCGTTGGCGACGAACGCGCCAGGCACACTCGGGCGTGTGCCGTTTTCCGTTGCTTCCGTCCGGTCAGCTGTTTGTGCGCATTGGCGTAGCGGTGGAGCACAGAGCTGTCTTAGGTGCCGATCGGAACTGCGGCGGAATAGCCGAGCGCGGTCAATAAGAGTGTTACTGCTTGTCATCAGCTTGTTTCAGTGGTGCACTCTCGGCGAAGATGGGCGGGGTGAGCGACGCGAGTTCGCTGTTGCTGAGGAACAGGACAGCGTCCCAGAGGCGATGAGGCCCCGGAAGCGGCAACCCCTAAGGGTGACGTCCGACTTCTGGCTGTCTGGTTGTGGTGTTGCCTCAGCTGTGCACGACACATCACACGCGGAAATGACCCGTGGCGCATGAGTGTCGAAGCATGCCGTGCTGTGGTGATGAGAAGGAGCAGCGAGGCGCGGAGGACTTCGTGTGCAGCCGAGAAGGATGCACGTTGGGCTTCTACTCTCACTGATGAGGTTGCCGAACTTCTTGCTTGTGCACTTGGCAAAAGGCGCTGTGCTGAGCAAAACGTCGGCAAGGGCCGCAGCTGCCCTTTTATTGTGGTGGAGGATAGAGGCAACGGCCTTGCACACGCTACCCAATTCCATAGGTGGCGAGCTGTGTGGTCAATGCTGCGGTCGAGATGGATGTTGTGAATGAGTGGTCAGTACGAATGGGAGCGTGGGAGTTTATGGAAGCACTGCCCGTGGGCCGAGTGAAATTCACAACAATTTCATTTTTCAGGAGCCAGGCGTGACAATCGGACGACGGAAGGTCCTCAACAACAGCGCGGCGGCCATGAGGCGTGTGGGTGAGGTGTTTCAAGCAAATGCGTGCAGCGGGACCAAGCAGCAGACGGAGCCGACTGCAGCTGTGTGCTCACTCTCTGCCGATGATGTGCAGCAGCACGTGTGTACGCCTGGCCAAACAAGGCCTTGCCGTCTTGGGCACTGGCATGAGCTGCTTTATTTGATTGTTGGCGGCACGCATGGAAGAGCATGCTGCGCCTTGATGGGCCTAGCTTCACTAGCGGAGAGGAGGAGAGCACAGAGGGTAGGTAAATACTCCGACTCGGCCATCTGCCTGGCGGCTATGTGTCTGTATGTGCGCGCGCGCTGATTTCTGCAGATAGCTGCAGGGCACTCTAAGGGTTAGCATCGCCACGCCCATTAAGGAGAATAGACAGCGTAAAGCATTGCACAAGTGTAGGCGACCGAGGTGTGTGTGTGTTAGGTGTTTTGGAACGCAGTAGCTGTGGAGTGGTTGAGGTGTTAGCGCCTGCGCGGACAGTGTTGACCGTACCCACCAGTCGCGCGACATTTAACACTTCTTGCGTGCGTGCTGCAGTTTGTAGAGACGGTCCGCATCGCCACGATGCGAGCGGATTTTGCGGTGTACGCCTGTCAGCGGTGATCGCCCCTGTGAGTCATACGCTGTGGGCGGCGCGTCGGTATGTCTGTGGCCACGAATAGTATTTTGTTGTGTGATGTGGCTTTGGGGAGCAATGTCGGTCGCGCCGGTGGTGACGGTAGTGGCAGCGCTGTGCGCGCTGGACTATGTTGTGTTTTGTGCTTGCGGCGCATGTCACATGGCGCACTGGTGGGAGTCACGTTACGTCTTCCGTGCGAAGGCGGCTGGCAAAAATAGTGTGAAAAAATCGTCTGCCCTGCAATAAGCTATGTGATTTTGGTTGACGCGATGACGACACTTGTGTGCGCCCGGCTTGTGTGCCTCCTCCTTCAGAGTCGCGAGTTGTCGGTTACCTCGTGGCATTTTATTCTGTTTCCTTGCCTGAATTCTTCTCTCCCACGCACGCACAAACGCACACTCTCTTGCAGCTCTTTTATTCTGGCGTGATTTTTTTGTGCACGCTCGAAGCGAGCTGGTCAAGTTGAGGTATACCGTCCCAGGCATGGCCGTGTGTGGACACCGCAGCAAAAAGAATTGTGTGTGACGTCGTGGGCGATCCTCCCATTGCACGAGTGCGTTTGGTGGGCGTGCGTGGTTCGCGGTGGACGCTGAACAGCAGTGTGAGGGATGTGTTGTTGGATGGTGCTCCACCACCTAACGAGGTCTTGTTGAGTTTTTTTCTTAACATTGTTCGCTATCAGGGAACTGATATTGACGGCGACGTGAGGGTGGACGTCGTGATCCAGCGACCGTAGCGGTTCATTCCTGATGCGGACCTGCGTGAGATGATCTTGAGCCTTCCTGAGTGTCAGACGTACGCGGTCGTTTTCAAGGTTGTTCCACTGCTCAGAAGACATCGAATAGCAGGTCTCCTTCAGTGGGGCGGTGTTGATGAAAATGCGGACGCCAAGCGCGCAATGAGAGACGCGCTGGCTGATGACGGGCTGTGGAACACGGTCTGTGGCCTTCTGGACGCCGCGTTTAGCGTTGCAAAGGACGCTGAGGCGAGGGAGAGGGAGATGGAGAAGGAAAAGGTAAGAGAGATGGGGAGGGAGAGAGTTGAAGTGGAGGTAGTTGGAAGTGCCGGAAAGAGCGCAACAGCAGCGGTTTTTGTACCTGGCGCCTTCGAGTCCGTGGTGAATGCGAGGTGGAGTCACGTGTTGTCTGGTGATGCAAGCAACCTGCTCGGCATGCGCGTTGTTGACGGCCTTCCAGAATATGTGTGGTCATATGATGAGGTGAATCACAGTCCATCACCGCTTGAGGTCGGCAAGCAGGCGCCTCGTAATGGCAAGCTCGAGATTATGGTGCTGTCGTCCAAGGGAGGTTGGCCGTACACGCGTTTCAAAAACGAGACACGAAGTGTTGACAACAACGCTGGAGTAGGGAGAGGCGGAGTCTTCAACGCATCGACAAGCAATGCCGTGTACATTCGCCGCGAGGTTGTGCGCGTGTGGTACATTGTGAAAAAGGCAATGCGTGCGTGGTATGTGGAAGGGACACTTATTCATCCCAAGTCTTTCGTTGTGATTGGTACGCCTGGCATTGGCAAGTCATTCGCGTGCGGCTCCTTCCTGCTCTATCAACTGCTTCACTACGAGGGTGGGCTGCTTGACGTTGTGGCGTACTTTATTCGTGACAGCGCTTACGTGATACACAACGCGAGACCCGGCGTGCCCGGACGCGTGGTGAAATATTCGGATCAGCGTGCTGCTGTGTTGGAAATTAATGAGATGGCATCTTGTAAAAGGGGCTTTGTCATTGTGGACATTAGCCGGGAACTTGAGGAACCGCCCAGAGGGCTTCCGACAAAATTTTGGCCCACCGTTGTTCTGACGTCGCCCGATAAAAGCCACTACAATTCGTGGGTAAAGGACAGGGAAGCAATCAAGATCATCGTGAACTGTGACGACGAGCGTGACCTAGTGGCGTTTGTTGCGTGGAAGGTGCTGCGCGGCTTGCCTGATAAAACTAAGAATAACGCGGGTTTGTGGTTGGACGCCGAAAAAAAACTGAAGAAGCAGTTGAAAGTACTGGATGAACGCATCAAGACTGTCGGACCATTGCCTCGTTTCATGTTCTGTGATGACATACAGTTCGAAGAGCGAGAAACTGACGTCACAACAATGCTGAATGAAATCAACGAGAATAATAAGGCAAATTACAAAGATATCCTCTGTCAACAGATAGACTGGCAGAACAATGATGTAACACACAAGTTGGTAAAGATTGTGCGAGTTCGTGACAAACCGAAAGGCGCGGACACCTTCCGATGCCGAGCGCTGTCCTTCCCCATTTTTTCCCGCATACATCACCTAATGCTCATGTATTTAAAACGGGACGCGGCAGCAAAAATGCTCATTATGTCCCCGGAAGCCACAGTGGCTTCTTTATTTGAAGAGTACTCATTCTACGCGCTGCTGCAAAAAGAGGTGCTGTACCCGGTGTCGTACATGATGAAGTACCTCCGACGCGAAGGGGACAGGCGGGATGTTGTGAGCGTGCTTGAAGGCCTTCATCTTAACCAGCTCGACCTCATGGACGTGGAGATTCTTCCGACAGCTCGCCAGCGACCCATTGATAGGTGCAGGTACATGGTGATGTACAAGCCATGCATCCCGAACTATCCTGTTGTCGATGCGTTCTTCTTTGTCGAGGGCCACCCGCACAAGCAACGAAATGGTGAGAAGGACGCCGATGGGCGTGTGAAGGGCGAGGTGTGGCGTGGCTCCAACGCAGTGGGCGAGGATGCGAGAAGGCCCAAAAAGACGATTGTGATGGTGCAGGTGACGACGAGTGACAAGCATCCGACGAGCACTACCGCGCTTGTAAGTTTCCAGCAGACCATTGCGCGCAACTTCGCTGAGTGGAATACGTTTTCGGAGAACCTGTGCTGGGAGATGATATACGTGAACTGCCCTGGCATGGGAACTATCAACGAATGGCAGGTGTGCGAGGACGCCGATGAAGTTAACAGGAGTGCCGATGGAGCAATGGCGGAACGCAAAAATGCCCCCGAGCTGTGGAAGGAGATTCACCAGTGGCAGGTGACGATCAGCGATCCCATGAGCGCAACCTTTGCGCTTGCCCGAAAAGAAAAGGCTAAAACCTTTATTTCCTTACTTATCGGCTCGGAAGGTGCAAAGGAAACGTCCAAAGAATGAACCACACAAATGCTCGAGTGTCTGTACGTGTGGATTTGCAAAGAAATGCAGAAGCGGCCGGAAGTTAGCAAAAGCTGTCGTCAGGCGGTGGTTTTGGCAGTTGCGTGTTTTCAAGCGAAGAATAGTGGAGCATTCATCCACTGCGGTGTGTTGTCTGCGCGTGAGCTCGGTGACCAGTTATGCCAGCGCCGGCCGCTGTGATGGACGTGCTGTGATTGGGAGGCGAGGAATGGTCTGGAGAGGTGTGAAGAGCAGCATTGCGAATACCGTGCACAGGGACGGTGTGGTCAGTTGCGAAAGTGGGTAAAGCAACGATGTCGGTTAGGGGAGAAAGTGTCTAATAGGCGGGCGCCTGTTTCTGGAGCGGTGCACCACGCCTTGCGAGTGTCAGGGCAGTGGAGGCGTATGCGTGCGACCAACGTGGACCGTGCAGCCTTTTTGGCATGCAAAGAAGGACGCGAGGACATGCGCTTCTGTTTTGATGCATGCCGTGCCCGGGCTTCGTGGAGGCTTGCGTGCCTCTCTGCGTGGCGTGTTTTGTGTTGTGGTGGCCCGCTATCTCCCCACACGGTGCTGGCATATTTATTAGTGTGTTATTTTATACCTGTTTTGAGAACTAGTTTTAGTACAAATTGGGGCGCGCGTTTGTCTGCATTTCCTCCACGTTACGTGGAAGGTGAAGCAGGACGTTGCTGTTTTCGCTGACGCCGTGGCACGCATTTTAGCCGGCGTTACAACTCGGTGACGAGAGAGTGAAGGAGAATAAATGAGAATGCTACCAGTTTTGCGTGTGTGCACATACCGCAAATGCTCCACGTGCCTCATTACACGCTTCTTTTTCCCTTTCATTTATTCTCTTCAGCAGAACTACACGCTGCGTATTCTCAAGGCAAACACGCGGTTGAGTTTGTGGTGGAATACAACCACGCGTGCAGATATTGCGCGATAGTGTCGAGACTGCGTGTGGTGTTGACTGTGCGTTTTGGTGCAGCGTGTGCGACTGCGTTGATATGATGGCGTGCTGCTCTCGAAGCAGTTTTGCTGCACTGCCGTATCAGTGCTGGGCGTCGTGATGCAACGCGGCACTCTGTTGAAGGCTTCAATGAGGGACCAGCCGTTTAGACCTTTGGCGCGACGCAAGCGTGCAGTTGCCGTGTCGCGCTTTGCCCGCGTGTGGCCACAGTGCGTATTGAGTCAGGTGCTGCCTGCTGTCTGCGCGTTGAGATGTGTTTGAGCACCGTGAAGGTGGTGCGCGTATGGCACGCTGTACAACATGTCCTGGCAAGGTGGATCGGTGACAGCAGTGCATTTGATACTCGGCTAGGTGTGTTGATTGGTCCCCCCGGCGTTGGCAAGTTGTTTGGTGTTGGGTCGTGCGTGCTGCACAGAAGTGTGAGGCACAGTGTCAGTTATGCGGGTGGAGTGACGCACTTGATCATTCGAGGCGACGTGTTATGCTTCACTGAAGTGAGGGCTTCGGTGTGCATCCCGGCACTGACACGCGCTGAGTTCACCAGCTGATGCTCACTAGGTGACGGTGCTTTGAGCGCCACTACCTTCACCTTGTGGTGGTCATGTTCTGCCGTGTTTATTGTACATGCTTGCATTCCTCGAGTGTTCTTCTGACGATAACTTTCTTTGTGTCTTGACAGTTTATTCAATTTTCGTTTTTAGCTGGTAAATATTTGTGACTGATCAATTGAGAAAAGAAAGTGGTGCGATGTCAAGTGCGAGTGGCCCGGACGATGAGCGACCACTACAACGTGCCCGATTGGAAAGTGATGTTGCTGTGCCAGAACAGTCAGCAGTGGCGCAAACTGCACGCTTGCCAGTGGCACCGTCGTGGACACTCGATACAAATGTGGAAGTTGTTTTATTGCGTGGCGCTGCACCGCCCGCGGATATGAAGCTGAGTGCCTTTTTGAGCTCAATTGGAAGACGTATTGTTCCAACTGAAGACGTTTCTATGAGATTTTTTCTCAGGAGACCGCATCAGTACATTCCAGATGAGGAGCAGAGAAACGCTGTACTAAACGAGGTGGAATGTCTGCCATATGAGCTTTTTTACAAGGTCGCTCCGTTCCTGGGGAGGAAAGCAATTTCAACTCTCCGTCAGTGGGCAGAGAGTGGACGCGGTGTCAGGCCTTCTCCGAGTGACAACATAAGAGATGACATTTGGAATGTCGGCATTGCCAGGCTGAACGCAGCGGTAGACTCCATCAAACGAGACATGCCTAACGAGGCCGCGTTGGTGCAGCAAGTGTCATTGGAAGAACGCGTGGAGACGATAGTTAAGGAAATACAAAAATTGAGAACACAAACTTCCACTACGTCAGTGAATGTGATCCCCGGCGCCTTCGAGTCCGTGCTGAATGCGAGGTGGAGCCACGTGCTGTCTGGCCAGGTAGGTATGCCGCTTGGCATGCGCGTTGTTGACGGCCCTCCAGAATATGTGTGGCCAGACGCTGAGGTGGATACGACACAAGTTCTGGAGCCCATGGAAGATGTGGATGAGGAGCGCGGTGGCGGGCTCGAGCTGCTTGTGCTGACGTCAGCAATGGGCTGGCCATACACTGAGTTTATACACAGTAGTGAGCGTGACGTGTTTGTGCGCCGCGAGGTTGTGCGCGTGTGGCACGTTGTGCGAAGTCAGTTGGCAAGGTGGCCCTATGACGACAGCACATTCACGCCTAAGCCGTACGTGTTAGTTGGGACGCCCGGGATCGGCAAGTCGTTTGGCTGCGGGTCGTACCTGTTGTACGAGCTTCTGCACTACGACGCGGTGAAGGTGCCTACTGTCGCATATTTTGTGCGCGGCTCCGCATACATCTTCCACAAGACCGGCGCCATGGCTGGGCGAGTTGTGCTTTATGAAGAGGCGAAGTCTGCCGTATCTGCAATGCGGCATATGGCAAATGAGAGACAAGAGATGTTGGTGAGACGAAAGGAGGCTGAAGGTGTGAAGGACGCAGCACGGAAGTGCAAGGCGAAGTGTGGCTTCATCATTTTCGATGTTGGCACGTTATATTTACCTGACGACAGTCTGCCCACGTCTGAATGGGGCTGCGTTGTGCTGTCGTCTCCGAGTGAAAAAAACTTCAAGTCGTGGATGGACAGCAAAGGGGCTCTCCGCTTTTACATCAACTGCTACACCACGCGTGAGATGAAGGCGTTTTTCGCGTGGCAGGAGCGGTGTCGCTGTGTGACGGCCGAGCACTACCAGGCCTCTCTAGCGGAAATCGAACGCCAGTGGCGTGTGGTTGAGAAGCGCATCTATAAAGTGGGCCTGCTGCCCCGCTACGTGTTTGATTATGAGAAGTATGCTCTGAGATGCAAGGCTATTTCTGTGGCGTTGTTCAATATTAACGACGTGGATATGGCGCGCTACATGCGGATTCTTTTGTCCAAGATTCAGTGGACGGAGGACAGTTCGACCGACGAAATCATAAAGCTCGTGCGTGCCGCGAGTGACCCTGTCGAAGACTGCCAGAACTTTCCCGCCTCCGAGGTCATTGGTGCGAAGTTGAAGACTCTCGTCGTTAACTACTTCTTCAGAAGATCGTACCTTGCGAAGGCACTGGAGATGCCGGGCGTTGGTGCGGATGTGCTGGAGAAGTTCGGTTCGTGTGCCTTCATGTACGAGAGCGTTGTGGACAAGGTGGTGGAGAAAATGAAGTGCCTTCCGAGTGCGTTGTGCAGTCACATGCGAGACAGCGTGCTGAGCAGATTAAGGGCGGCTGCTCGGTATGCGCAGTACTATCAAGTAATCGCCTTCAAGATAGGTGACCAGCGAAGAGGCGTGTCGCTGGAGGCCAGGGACCTCAGGACGGGTGTGCTGTACATTCCAGACCTTGTCAACTTCCCCGTGCTTGACGCGTTTTATTTTGTGGATGCGCCTCCACAAGACGCTGCCGCTGTCGGGCGGGCGGGTGCTCGAGGTGCTTGTGCGAGTTGGACCATTGTGTGTCTGCAGACGACGAAGAAAAATAACCACGACACGACGACGGGTGCTGTGGTTGGTTTGATGTCGAGGATGAGGGAGTGGATTCGGGACTGGGATGTGGTGAAGGAGCAGCTCTTGTGGGAGATGATTTACGTGCAGCACCGAGACGCGGAGGCGATGAGCAGGCGGCAGGTGTGCGCGATGGCTGCCGGGGAGGTGACGGAGGAGCACCGAGACGCCCACGTGTTCTGGAACAGAGTGGAGCAGTACCAGGTGCAGATGGACAACAACCTCCTTGCCGCTGTCATGGTTGCTGCTGGCTGCGAACCTTGCAATGCTAAATTGCAAGCCGATGACGTGGAAGAATTTATTTAATGGTAAGTGGAATGTTGTCAACAGAGAAGACGGAGGAAATAGTGTTTTAAGCCAAAAAATATATTCGGTTATCGGTGTAGGGGTTGGCGGTGTGCCCAAACACCATTTCAACAGGCGTTCCATGGTAATGAACGCAGTGCTGCACTGGTGTTTTATGTGCGATCGAGTGTCAAGATTATGTTTCTTTTCCGCGGGTGTGTTTTCCATATTTTCCTATTCTTCCGCGTGCCGTGTTGGCACAGTAGTGTGCCTTATTTGGCAATTCCTTTAAGGGCTAGTTGATTCTGTGGAGAAGTATTTCTGCTCCTAGTCCCATCGTTGAGCGACGCTGTTGCTTAGTGATCTTTCGTTCAATGAGGCGAGATGCTGCCTCGCATGACTGACAGCTGTTTCCTCATTGCTTTCACTAAGGCTGTAGATCACAGTAGCTTCCCCAAATGCGTGCCCTGCCTTGTGAGTTGTTGGTTTTGGCTGATACGATGGCGGTTTTGTGGGCGGCGTTCCCTGTACTGCCTCGGGATGCGACACCTGCTTTTTATGCTGCGCGTGCACAATGTGCTCTTGTATTCGCAGAGCCGCGTGCCTTTTAATTGTCACGTCGGCGTGACCGTGGGTTGTCGAGTGGGATTGCGGTCAGGTGGAAGTGTGGCTGGAGCGTTGCCCGAGCAGTGGCTGCATGTGTTGTGACAGTCCGGTCGCGATGCGAAGTTCAGCGCACTGCTTGTCACTCGCTTCTATCGTTTCGTTCAGTCTCGCGACACAGTTGGTGTGGAAGTGCTAGTGGCACGTAGTGGTGCTGTGGAGGTTTGTTTTGCTTTCGCGCCCTCTGAGTGACACTGACCATAAGTGCTGAAGCAGTCACCATGGCGGATGGGCAGCGTGGGACGAAAACAATGAGGAAGAAAGTAATCACCAAGGGAGCACAGTGTGGCAAAGCAGCGTCAAATAAGTAGGAAAAACCAATCGGGTGGGACATGTCCTTGAATATTGCTTCACAACCCGAAAGTAACGCCCAACGAAACAGGAGAAAGGTGAAATGGATTGAATGAGAGCGGGAGTGACAAACTAAGCACATTAGTAACAGCGATCTCGACCGCTGCGAGAAGAGGCGTCTGAGTGACAACTGGCGCCACTAGCACGGCGGTGTGACCTGCTGAGCACCCTGTCTGCTGCTGCTGCTGCTGCTGGTTCGCTCCAACCAGCATTCCGCCCTCACAGCTGCAGGGCACGGACGTGCGTGCTGTTGAGTGTGGCGCAATGAACGGGCCTTGACTTCTTCTGCCATTCCTTCTGCTCGCTGTAGCGACCTGGCGGTGAATTATGGTCTCACGGCCGCTGCTTTGCTCGCGAGGTACAGACGTGCAGACAACGTACTTCTCCTGTACGCCGTTCTGCGGCTTACTTCACACACGTTTCACCTCATCTCTTGCTGCCGTGCCACGTGGAGCCTTGATAGGGGCAGCGGAGTGTTTCTTTCTTTTCTATTTCTTTGATGAGCGAGGAGCAGAAGGTGACACGCGCCACGGTGTCGCTTGTGGTCGGCATGTGTGAGCGCAGAACGCTCAATACTGCGGTTAACAATGCGACGTGCTTCTACTTTTTGATCAAGCACAACATCACGCGTCATTACTCGACTCCTTTCACGCTCCTCCTTTCTTACTGCCTGTCGCTTTCCTGCTTGTTCGTGTGAACTTCTTGTGTGGTGCTGAGCTGTGCCTCCACTGGCGCGGTTGATGGTGTGGAAATGGACGTTTCGTCTTCGGCGCCAGTTCGCGCCTTGTCCACACGGCATTGATTTCATGTGGCGCTGTGCAGGGCGGAGCTATTTTTTGATGGTGAACAAAATCACGAGACAACGACTTTTGCGTGTGTGAGTGCATGTGAGAGAGGTAGGGCAATGATGTTTTGCTTTTCAGTGCGGAGAACAGTCATGTGAAAGGAAGACGGAAATTGTTTCCTCGTTAGGGACACAAGGCGTGCGCTAGTGCTGGGTTGCAAGTGGAGAAGCGAGTGCTTTAATATTAGCAGTATTATTGCCTGAGGATGGACAACAAAATATACTGACGAGTAAGGCAGGAAAAAGTGGCTTGATTGGCTGCGCAGCCTACACGACGAGGTTGAACGGATGAAGACTAAAGGCATTGCAGTTTTAGTGAAATAAACCGACGGACAAGATGTTGTGACGAGTAATTCACCACTTCTTTTGCTTTGGTGGGGAATGCGTGGCGGCGGTGTTTTGAATTGCGGCGACTGGGGCACGAGGCACTCGCGTGTTGCTGAGACGAACGAGGTGCTGATGGGAGGGGAAAGTGCGGCACTTATAAAGCGACTGCCCGAGCCATATCGGCAATAAATATCGCTGTCGTATTTTAAATTTAGGAAGAAAACAGCCGCGCACGAACTTGCCGTTTGACGACACGAGAGAGTAAAGAAAGAAAGAAAGAAAGAAAGAAAAAAGTGGGGAATGCGGCGGTGGGACTGTTGACGTTAAATGACAAAACAGCACATTTTTGCCCCGTTTTCTTTTTTTTCTTTCTTTTTTATAGAGCAGGAATGCAAAATACGCATTTCATTGGGCGTAATTTTGAAGTGAAGAGGAGAAATGCAAGTGCCGCACGTCAAAATGCGGTGGCCCTGCTGTGATTGCCTGCCGCTGTCGCTTGTTATAAGTTGTTTGGGTATTTAATTATTCGTTCAATTTAGTTCATTGGTGGTGGACGGGTCGCTGTTGCTTTCAGTGCTGTCATCTAAAGAAGAGAAATTTTTCTATCGCTCTGCTGCGCTGTGGGTGATATCTGACCGTGTGCGAGCCTGAAAAGGAAAAATGGACGTTCTTGCAGCCAACTTGCTTTTTATTGCCTCACAACACTCCGTGAAACAGCGTGTGCATGCCACTCAATGAGAGAGGTGTTTCTTGTGGGTTGGAGCTGGCGCCTAAAACTGACGAGAAATGAGTGGCGCCGAGAGCTACACGGAAATTTGAGGGAAAGTGGAAGTCAGCGAAGTTAGTTAATCAAAGAACACGCGTGTGGAAATGCAGAAGGTGCAGGAGTGTTTCTCGTGTGGCGGTATTAAAGTAAAGTAAAAATGGCAACGCTGGTATCGAAAATAAGTAAATAAATAAGCTGCCACGCTGAAAGCCCTTTACCTTTTGTTTGTTTGAGGAAATAAAAGTCCGCCTATGGACCTCTTAACGCACGCAAACTCGTAAGCATTTGCTTCCGGTGCCGGTGCCTGATTTGATGGCGCGATTGAGCGGTGTTGTTAGCCGGGACTAGCATGACTGTGAAGCGACGGGCGTCGAGACATTGTAGCGGCAATGCCCAAATTGGAAGGTCACGGGCCCACGGCACTGACGATTCAAAAGTGTTTAGGCGGCAAAGAGGATTTCAGCATCCAAACGCTCAACATGCTCACTCGTGTTGAATTGTGCCGTTGGCGTGCCACCTGCAAGCGCGAACGTGCTCAGTTACATCTGCAGCACCTCTGTGCTATTCATGGTCCGGTTTTTGCCCCAAAAGACCGCTTAAACGATGCGTGATGGTCTATGAAGCAGTGCTGCACTCTGCCATGCGAGGAGGCGTGCCTGAAGACGCCCGTCGCGAGAGCTGGAGCTCGTTGCGTTTTTTGCGGCTGAAGCACTCGGTGCTGGACGAACTCGGTGCACTGAAAGTAGTTGTGTGCAAGCATTTGTTGTTGGAGATAGACATGAAAAGTTGTGCATCCCCAGCCTGCTGACACACGTGTTGTGAGTGTGATTTGTCGCATATAGCTCAACGAGCTCCGTGGCCAGCATCACCGGTTAGGAGGTGCTCAGCCGGCCCTAATCACGCGGTCGCGTTTGCACGCTTCACGTGGGAACAAGTGCCGGCGACTGCACGCCACACCACCTGAAAGGCTCATGGATGGGCCGCTGAAACTAGGGGCCGCGAATGACCTCGCAGCGTGCAGTGTGCGTAGAGGTCACTTTGATGGGAAACTGTTCGTTTTCTGGTCCATAAAAAGCGAAGCGCATATACACCGGAGAAACAGCTGTGACACTTGCAACGTGCTGCACTTTGCCCGCCGCGTGTCACGTCCCAAATCAAATCTGAGGTCTTGCGGGGGGTGCGCACGATGGCACGAGTTGACAAACGCTACTCGGCTACGATGAGCGCGGGCGTGTGGTTATGCGCTGGAATGCTTGCACGCCATAATAACTACGCAAGTGATTCACATGCATAGAATGAAGGTGTGTGAATTCGGATGCTTTAGCGACGAGTCAGTTGGCCAAACACTGAAAGCTACACCGGGCGCAATGGGTGGCCTGAGTGCCCCTGCCTCGAAGGGCCTGAGGCACGCGGCTAAAAAATCACCGCCAAGCGCAAGCGGTTCGCGCGCCTCTTTCAGTTGCGAGCATCAGCGTGCCCAATTAATATAGCGAAGGAAAGTGAGCACGCAGGGAAGAAGGACGCTCGCGTAATGCACTGGATGGAGCTTCAAACAAGACATTGGTGTTGAACGATGCGAGGGCGAGGGGGCGTCGCAGTCGTCGGCTAGTTGCGTGCTAGACCGCGATCGTATGAAGCCCCTTTAAGTGGCTTTCCACCGGAAAGCACCGCTGAGAGACGTGTTGGAGTTCGTGACCGCAGTGCAGAACGAAGATTTACCGAGCTAGCTTGGCAACGTTCGGTAGTCGCTTACAATTGTGTTTGGCGCCTGGCTCTGCGCAGTTTTCACACGCGGCGTGGAGGGGAGTGCCATGGACGCACACAATTTCGAAGGGGCTTTGTCAAACGCACGTCTCTACCTTGCGAGTTTCTGCCCGCGACGTGTGTCACAGTCACAGAAAGCAGCTGTGGGAGCTGGTTCCGCAGAGGCTGGGCAGCAGGGGGCGACTGATGAACGCTGAGGTATGTAATGTGGCAAAAGGGAGTTGAGGTCACGCATCACGCAAGCTTGTTAAATTGGTGCGGGTGCGTGTAGGTTTAAACCCTGAGACATACAGGTGTGCTCCCCTTTCATCGGATATACGCGAAAAAGTTCATCGCAGAATGCTCCAGATAGTGAAAGAGAACTGGATGCTGGTTGGAGGACTTGTGTCTGCAGACTGTCGCGCAGCTGTCTTGTTGGAGTTTTTGCCGTTTGATGCTTTCCGCTACAGCGACGTGACAGAAGTTGTTGTTGATAAGCTCGTGTATCTGCAGCACAACGGCGAGGAACGCAAGAAGAAGAGCGCGCTTGCCAAGTTCAATGAGAAGGAGCTTCGACTGCAAAGCAGCGTGTGGCTGGGAACGGCTGCGAATAGGTCCGCTAAGGAGCGCAAGTACCACGTGCTGTACAGACCGTTTGTTGACAATTTCCCTGTGGCTGACGGTTTCTTTTTTGTCGAGGGCCACGGCGCGTCAGGCGAGGGCTGCGGTGCGCGCGGCATATAATCGTGATACCCATCAGGCGAAGACCATTGTCCTGCTGCAGGCAACAAAGGCACGCAGCCACCACACCGAGACGGGCAAGCTGCTGAAGCTGAAGGCCATTCTGAGGCGCGAGTTCAGAAACTGGGCTGATTTCTCCAAAAACATGCGGTGGGAGATTGTGTACGCGCAGCACCCCGACACGCAACTGTTTGAGAGACGGCAAAGGTGTGACCGCACAGAAGTTAAGAAAAAAAAGGAGGAAACCGACGAAGAGTATGATGAGCGGCAAGCTGCGCTTGACACCGAGCGAGTCTTTTGGGACACGGAAGTGGACCAATACGCTGTGAAAGTTGTCGATGATCTGCTCGCAGCGCTTATCGTTTGCCTTAACGCAAAGTGACGTGCGCTGAGCTCACACAAGACGTTTCGATTATGCGTGTGGCACTGGCATTGCTCGAGCTTGGTTTGCAACCAGGGCACCCTCGCCTCCAGCAGAACAAGTTGAGACGCAAAGTGATGTGCGCATGCACATGCTGTTGCGGCGGTGCTAGGACAAGTAGTGCATGCAATTTTGTTTCTATATTAGCTTTTGCGGCTACTTGCGAACGTGTGGGACTAGGAGCATGTGCCAGGAGTACCGGTAGTTGGTGTTGTCCCACTAGCGACTGGGTGTGCAATAACTTTTCCTGGATATGTACCTTCCTTTAGCTTAAAATGCCACCGCTATTTGTGCACACGTCACAAAAGCAGCGGTGGCCGGGCCTAAATACATTAACTTAATAATTTCCAGTAAAAAGAAGCTTATATTTAATATATATTTTCCACTGAATCTTTTTGATGAGCCTCTGGAACGAATGGACCAGCCTCACCTCACCTCACCACAATAAACCTTTTCTTTGCTTCCTGTAGGGTCAGTGTTTACGGAATGTGTTTTTAACGAAACCCACTCATCCCGCTCAACCCTCGCACGGAAGGCGAGGTAAACTACGCTTTCCCGCCTCTCCCTTTTCGTTAGTCACAGTTTTCAAACATTGTCCTTTAATGAGTTTGCATTTTCCCCTGTATTCTTTGACGTTGCCTAATGAAGTGTCAATTCAGCCACGCGTCCCTTAACCCTTCATTTTTTCTTTGCAAGCGAGGGTTAGGCAAGGTGTAGTCGAGTTTGTTTGCATGAGCGCCGCAGTGATCATCATTGACCTGCACTTGGGCAGGAGCTGCGTGGCACGCGCCTCACTGCACGTGCGGCCGCCTCGCTCCAAGCACATCGAGCAGCAGCCAGTTTCCCTAACGACGGGCATGCGACGTTCCCCTGCTGTCCACTGCCAGTTGCACAGGAAACACGCGCACACATCTTTAGTGTTGTGGAGCGTTGCTGTTCTTTCACTATTGCTGCGGTACGGAGGAAATGAAACTCCTGTCGTTTTGCGGGCATTACAGCCACGAGCAGCTTGCTGCTGACGCCTGCGTTGAGCAGACACTTCCTCCTTTTTGCAGCCATGACGGTGATCGCTGTGGCATTGTGAGCTTGCAGTTTGTGCAGTGCTGTGCCCGCCAATTTGGGGTGTATGGGCTAGGATTGCGTCTGCAGCTGCGTGGGTCAATTGAAGTGCAGTGTGGAGCTGGGACCACAGCAGTTGAGGCCATAGTTGCTAATGAACTTTGCAGAGCTCTTGTGTCGCAGTAAGACGTGCGTGTGCTGTTCTCCAATTGTCCAGTGATCACCTTGCGTCTGCACGTGCACGCCATTCCTGTTTCTTTTCGCGTCGTCCTGCGGTGATCAAACAGAATTCCATTTCGATTTACTGCTGAACCTCCTTTGGCACCCCCGATGTGCCGGCAGGCACTGCTTCACGCTGCTCAGTGTCGTGACAGCCACGCCCTCAAGACATGCGCGTGCGTGCTCCCTCCTCGCTTCGCTCCGGTGCGACGTGCCGTTACGCGCCCGTGCTACTTGTTGCGTGCGCAGCATGTGGTACTGGCCGTCTCTCGCCTGTGTGCGGTTGTCGCTGCAGTTTGGCTGCTTACGTGCTGCTGGAGTCGCCTGAGTGGAGTTCCATTGTTGCTGATGAGCACCATCGAATACGCGACTGCTCAGCTGTGCGCGTGTGTGTTTGCCCGACATTGTTGTAACACCTTGCGCGTTTCATTGTGAACACCTGTGCTTGGTGCGGAGGGACTCGTGGCGCTCGCTATTCCTCGCGACCGATTTTTGTGCCTTCACTTGCCTTGCCCGAGCGCTCAAGCAGGACAGGGGCGACACCTGTGCGACGCGTGTTTAGCTGTGCTGCAGTTTCGTGTGTGTTGCCACGGTGGAGCGAGCCCCTTCTTGAACTCGTAGCTGCTCTACAAATGTGATCGACGGATGCGGAGGCGTTGCACAGGATGTGCTCGCGCGCCGTGCCACTGCTGTCAGTGTGACTTGCGCAAGGACTGAATTGGGAGCACGAGGTGCGACGTGTATGACCCTGTGCACGGATACGGCTGAGCGGGATGTGAGGGCTGCGTGGGGAGCGACGGGCAGCTCCAGCGAGAAGTGCCAGTTGCTGTTTGTGTGCGTGCTTCGTTGGCTGCCAAACCCTTTTACAGCTGATGCTCGGTGCTCTTGCGGTTGCGGTTGAAAAAGGACAGCGAGCATGGTCAGACAAGCAGCGGCGAACAAGGGCGCCAAGGAGTCGCACAGCACGCCACAGCTGACTGCGTGTGCAAGGAACTGGGGAATGTGCCCGTCGAAGCCCGCGGGGCACCAAGCTGGGCGAGGGAACGTGCCATTGTGTGTGCTGCCGCGGTGGAGGACCGCGCGAGGTGTCGTAGGCGTCTGAAGGAGCACTGTGCGAGTGTGGAGTCGCGTTGGAAGTGCTGCGCCGTCAGCTTGAATGCAACTGACGAGGAAGCGAGTTTGAGCGTGGCAGCGAAGGGTGTGAGCGCTGTGCGTATCGCACCACGGCTTGTCTCAGACCGAACGGTGTGGAGGTGTGTGATGTGCTTGCACCAAACGACGTGAAGCAGACAGGCATTGCTGCCGTGAGCGCACTGCAGTGCGAGCAGGTGAGCGGCACGATGGAGTGATGTGTGATGTCGTGACATTTCTGACGGACACCTTGGAGCCCAAGCAGATCGTCTGCGCGAGACACGTCCGATTTGTGCGTGAGGCATCAGTGACCATCACCTCTCCACAGCCCGCCACTGCCACCGCTCGCAGATAAATTAACCTGCTAATGCCAACACAGTTGGGTGCTTCTGGCGCGCTGCCGCTGTTGTGGAGTCCGAACGACTCTGATGTGCTGCAGAGTAACAACAACTGCACCGGCGTGAGGAAGTGCGAAAATGTTATGCTTTTTTTCGGATGCACTGTGTGTCGCTGGAGCACGTGCGTATGTGGAGGTTGTGGTACGAAGTGCGGGCTGCCAGCCCTAACTGTTGTGCTTCACACTGCTGCACGTGCTGTCGCTTAGCGTGCTGCGTTGCATCTTGTGATGTGCAACGGCTTGTTTTCCCTTGCGCGCCACGCCCTGCGCCTCGCTCCCTCACACCGTCTCATTTGCGCTTATGCGACTTCCCGCTTGTGCCGTGTTGTATTTCTGCGACACACTGCCCATGCACGCCATCAAGGCGCGAGTGTTCTGACTCGCGTGGGCGTCCCTCTGTTACCTCCTCCCTCCCTTTTGCCGCCACGCGTATGACCAGGTGCGCACATGTATCTACCATCTGCTGTTTCACCTGCCGCCGTGTGGCAGTGCGAGTGCCAGTGAGGCGAGGCGTTGCTGGCTGCGCGGTTTCGCGAGTCGGTTTAATGAAGTGTCTCATCTACATTAGTCTGAGAGCGACAAACGTTGTTGGTGTGTGTGTGGATGGTCGTGCCTTTTTGCTTTGCGGTGTGCGTGTGTGGCATGCGCCCAACAAAAAGACGTGCCTGTGTCGTTGTGCCACTGTGCTGCTTTTTGACAACTGTGCGTGTTCTGCTTCACTTGCAACAATGTTTTGATGCCCTTTGCACGCTTCATACCAGAAAGGAGCGCTCGTGTCTTTTTTCTCCTTGCCATTGTTTATTTTTGTGGGTTGTGTGCCTTCCCAGTTGAGTCACTGCCATCAAGAGGTCATGTGCGTCTCAATGAGCGTCCATTCACTTGTGCGCTAACATGCCTGGTTGCAAGTGAGGTGTAGTGCTGAGCCGCCAGTGCCACTACTCATGGAGGCGCGTTTGCGCATCACACGTTCGTTTCCTTGTACGGCTTTCCCAATGTATGCCATTCCTCGCTGCTGGTGGCTTCGCGCAATGCATCAGTGGGAGCGAACAGGAATGCTGCCATTATGTCTATTCGCCGCGCGTTTACCCGTGGCGACAGAACTGGTCTCCGTGTCTGTTGACGGCGAAGTGGCGAGTTTGAAGCAGGCAGGAAGCCCTGTTACTTGCACCATTCAGCCAGCGGTGTGGGCGCAGAAAATGCTGATGTTATGAAGTGAAGCGTGCGCGACAGCAGCGCCACACAGATTGCACCTTGCTGTGACCCACGCGCGGTTTGGAATTCCTGCAGAGTTGTGGCGAATGCTTGACTGTTACCGCTACCATCCCCTGTTGCGTGCCTGTTCGTGTTAGGTGGCCTCGCTGCTCGCACACGCGACGCGTCAGCAGGAACGCGCGCTGATGACGCGAAGGCTGAGGGACCACGCCTCGCCGTGGCCATCGCACTGCCCGTCCATCTGCGTGGGCGAGGGCGGTGGGAGGAAGCGCAGATGACTGAGGTCGCGCACGAGCCACGCTGCTTGTGTGTGTTGTGGGAGCAGTCGCGCGCGTAGTGGAGCACTGCCAATGTGGTACAGACTCAAGGGAGATGCTGTGCTGTGCTGCTGCGCTGAAGGAACTTCTCTTGCCGCGTGGCTTGTCAGGCCGCTGAGCCGCGTGTCGAGCGGGAGCACACTTTGCGGTGGCACTGCGGAGAGCAACTGGGCTCAAAGCGAGAGTGGAGGCAGCAGCCCTTGTGGCTGCGACGTTGGACGCTTGTTCCGTTGCCTGCGGTGACGGCGTGAGTGGGCTTGGACGGTAAGCGGACGGGTGTGTGCAAGATCTGCCTGTGCTGATAACTGCGTTGTGACGCGCTTGTTGCGTGGCGCATCTGGAGGCTGTTGCAGTGCAGTTGTCGTGCGAAGCGCTTGTGATGCGACACGCGGTGCGTTGCGCAGGTCATCGTTCGACTGCTTCGCGCGCCTCCACGCAAATGCACTCCGCACACGCCTCATGAGCACGTGACGCGTCTCCTGTCCAACCTCGCCGTGCCCACGCCCACGCCCTTCCTTCCTGCACGCCCCGCCACTGACTGCTGCGTATATGTCACTTGTTTCGTAATGTCTTATGGTTTTACTTGCTCATCTAACCCTCCTTTTTTCCATTTCAGTTTATTCATTTTAGCGTGATTATTTGTGCAATTGAAGCGTGAAGGTCAAGGTTACGTGTACCGACGCAGGCATGGCTAGACGAAAAAGACTTGTGAGGAAAAACGAGGATGGCGGTGCGGGCGATCCTCCCTTGGTTCGACCGCGTTTGGAGAGCGTACCTGGCCCGCGGTGGACGCTGGGCAGCCGTGTGAAGGATGTGTTGTTGGATGGTGTTCCACCACCTAATGAGGTGTCGCTGAGTCAGTGTCTTGAGCGTGTTGGCTGTGACGGAGGAGTTCCCAACGGTGATTTTAAGATGGACGTCGTGATCCAGCGACCGGAGCAGTTCATTCCCGATGCGGACCTGCGTGAGATGATCTTGAGCCTTTCTGAGTGTCGAGCGTACGCGCTTGTTTACAAGGTTGTTCCACTGCTTGAAGAAAAAGGAATAGCAGGTCTCAAGCAGTGGGGCGATGCTAATAATGCCGCTGTTAAAAACACAGTGAGAGATGCGTTGGCGGATGACGGGTTGTGGAATAAGACGCGTGGCCTTCTGGACAATGCGTTTAATGCTGTTAATGACGCTGAGGAGAGGGAGAGAAGAGAAGAAGAGAGAATCGAAAGTGGCATTAAGAAGGTAACTTTGGTCGAAGGCCTTTACGACTCCGTGGTGAATGCGACGTGGGCATGTGTGAAGTCGGGCGCGGCAGGCGAGCCGTTAGGCATGAAGATATATCAGGGACACGTGTCAAAAAAGGTTATTGGTCCTGAAATGCTGTGGAAAGAGAAAGAGGTGAACTTTTTCAACACCCCAGGCGATGAAGTGGATGAGCAACGTGACAGAAAAGACGGCATTGAAATTTTCGTATTGACATCAAGGATGGGTTGGCCTTACATGGTGTACCGTGGTGCTGAACAAGCTTCCAAGACCCCGCCTAAAGAATTTTATTGCGGTGTCTTTGTCCGCCGCGAGGTGGTTCGCGTGTGGTATATCGTCAAGAACTCTCTGGATGTAATGCACGGCGAGGCTGCTGATGAAAGCACGCACCGATTTACGTTGATTGGCTCTCCTGGAATTGGTAAGTCATTCAGTGTTGGTTCATTTCTTCTCTACATGCTGTTGCGTTACGACGCCAACCGCCTTCACATCGTCGCGTGGTTCATTGGCGGCCTGGTGTACGTGTTCTTGAAGAACGAGCAGCCTGGTAAGGTGCTCAAATTCTACGACCAAATGGCAGCCGAGGCGTATATTGAGGAACAGGTTGCAAATGGGTCGCAGGTTTATGTGATCTACGACGTTGGGCGAAGCCAGATCGGTCCCGAGTCTAACTGGTGTCGGAATTGGCCAGGCATCCTCATCAGCTCACCGAACGATGGTAACTGCAAGGGATGGTTCAAGTCAGATGGGGCAGGTGCTGTATATATAAACTGTCACCACGTTCGTGAAATAAAGGCCATCCACGTGTGGAGGGAGCGCCTTTTACATCCGAACTCAACCCTAAGCGAGGTGGAGAACACGTGGATTGACTTGAGCGTCCGCATTGGCGTTGTGGGGCCGATGATTCGCTATGTTTTGTTCCGTAAGAATTATAGTTTAAGAGAAAATGAGATAGGAAGTGTGATGTGGGGGTTGAACGACGATATGATGGAGCTGTATGAGAAGGTGATTGACAACAAAAAAACGTGGCGTGAGAGTAAATCGTCGCACAAGATTGTGAAGTTAGTCCGTGTGCATTATGATGGGTGCGATGAGGACTACAGGAACAAGGGAGTGTCGGCTATGGTTTATAAAAAGTTGTCGAGAATGGTGATATTGAAAAAAAACTGAAGGCAAGCTTCAACAACTGCTCGAAGTTGTGGTATCAAATTATGGCAGACAAACAGAATACCTCTTTGAGACTTCTATGATATGTTTGTTTCTTCGGAAGGAGTTGTTTGAGCAGGTGCCGCGTGACCTTGTGAAGTTTCGTGAGTCAGAAGGTATGGAGTTACTGGAGTGTGATAGTATGATGTGTCGCAATGTCGGCGCTGGGCTTTACCCGAAGGAACTGGCGTTCATAGATAAGGGTGGCAACCGCAAGTTGAGGAGCGGTGTGCTGTACGTTCCGTGTGATTCCTGTTTCCCAGTTTTGGACGGTTTTTTTGTTGTTAAGGGTGAACCAAGGAACGTTGTGGCTCTGCAAGCAACAATTGCCAAGCAGCATCACACAACCGTATCAAAAGTTGTTCTATTGAAGAAGGGGCTGGCCAAGTGCTTTTGCGATTGGAACATTTTTACAGACGGACTCAGGTGGGAAATGATCTACGTGCAGCCTGCGGGTGGAAATGTCATTAAAACAAAGCAGTTATGGAGGAATGCTGAGGCGACTGAAGAGGCCGTGTTAACGTTCTGGAAGAGTGTAGAGCAGTATCAGGTGTCTCTCAAGCCAGCATCATATTCAGGACAGCGGGCGGCTGCACATGTCACTGAACTCACGAAGATTTTTGGTGAAGTAGAGATCGAAAAAAAATAAAAAAAGATAAACAGAAGCCCCGACGGAAGACGTGGTGATGCGACTTTCATTTCTCCTCCCATCGCATAGCTGTGTGGTTGTGACGTGCCAGTGGCAGCAAGGAACCAGTCACGAGCGACACACTGCACAGTCTGCATTTTCCAATAGCACATGCTCTAACGCGCAAAATGGCGCTGCGTGTAGCACGCACCTTTTATATCCCCTCCTTTCATAATGGACACCTCTGTTATCGACACGTAACGCTATCGTTTGGTACCCTACTAAAGCCCAACTCTTCTCCGCGCCATGAACAGAGCACATGAGTGAGAACTCCCAGCGCATAGCTTGATCGTTCCTTCATTAACATACGTGATATTCCAGCTGTTCCGCATTTTACTCGACGCAACTCCGTCCCTATTGCCTCTGAGTGCTGCTGTCTTTGCCTGTGCTCGTGTGCGCGTTCGCGGACGACCGTAGACGAGCTTACTTTTGCGCACTGCTCCTTTTCTATTCCTCTTGACGCGGTGCGCTGTAGTTTGCCTTGCGCACAGTGCGTCGCGTTATGCTCTGCGATTTCGGCGAGCTCCTTCACCGAGCGAGTCCGTTTGACGGCAAGTGCTGCCTTTCGATGTTAATTCGTGTGTCTAAACGGACCTCCATTTGCGAGCTGCCGTGATGTGTTGATACTCTTCTTCGCTGTAGCACGGCTTGGCCTGCTGCAGATGCGTGTCCCTTGGTGCTGTGGCATTGGTCATCACTGCGAGGAGGCGCGTGCTGTGTGAAGCCATGCTCCCTATTGTGATACGACCCTTGATGCCCTCTTGTTTCGTGTGTGCCATGTTGTGCCATAAACGTAACGCGCAGTGGAAGGTGCGACCAAGGGAGCTCGGAAGGGAAGCCGCACTTGCGCGTCGGCACCACGTTTTGTACGAATAGCGTGTTGCTGGTTGAAGCGCACGTGTAACTAGAGCAGAGATTCCTCACACAACTTACCGATCGGCTCTGAAGCGCGTTGCCAGAACGTTTGTTAGCATTGCTTCACCGCTGTGCTCGCACCGCCTTTGATGTCGTCCAAATGTGCGCGCGTCTTTGAGCACCTCGCGTTGCAACTCAAAAACAGGCAACTGACGAGCAACGAAGTTGCCGACGTTACACAAGTGAAATGGACGTGGTGGTGCTCTGATGCCGCATGGTGCGTTTGTTTGTTTGGCTGGTTTTCTGAGCACACGCAACGGCACTGCCTGTGCAGGTGGATTTCGCGAATGCACTCGGCATTGACGAGGGTGAGGATACTATGTACTAGAGCACCCATGGACTGCCACGCCGCGTGTTGTGTTATCGGTCAATTCGCAGCCATTCCGAGAGGTCTGATATGCTGATGCGGTCAGCGCGTATTTTCGGTCTGTGCGACATGTGAAAGTGCGTGTGCCTTTGCCGCGCCCCTGCAATAAGTTCGCAGCATACACCGTATTGCGTATTGCTGACGCGTTCGCTGCACCTACTCTGCTCGCCGGGAGAGCGTGCAGCAATATGGGAAGCTCAACCCTCCCAACCTCCACATGCCTAAATTGTTGTGCGTCGTTCCATTTTGTTTTGTGATCACACGCCCACCGGCGCGCTTTTATTGCCGCGTGTTTTCACTGCTGCTTTTCTGAGTGTTCACCCCGTGCCTTTTTACCTTCCTGTCTGTTTTTCTCTGTTAACGCGCTCTGCTGTGTGTTGGCTGCTGCCAAGAAGAAACAAAAGGCGTAGCAATAACCCCTCCTGTGAATGCACAAGGTCTGATAGTGTGTATAAAGCTGTGGCAACAAATGGTGCTGTAACGATGCGAGCGTGTGTCGAGTTCAAGGTTTAAGGTGAACAGGTATCTGTGGGGCATTGCATATCTTTTGTTTTTGTTCCCATGCATGTTCACCCGCTGTCAAGATGATAGTCGAGCTTTTCGCGATCCGGGCGGTGTGGTGGGGAGCGCACTCGTGCCTCTCGCAGAGACGTGACGTTAACCGGGAGCGGCTGTATTTTAAGCCATGTCAGGCTTCTCTCGCGTGTGTCAGCGCGGGTGGGTGTTCCACTTTTTAGTGCAGCCGAGTTGTGGCTGCGCAGCGTGCGCGCAGTGGAAGCAACGTCGTACTTGCTGCAGCGCGTAAAAGGCCGATGATGCAAAGATGTGGCATACTACAGAACTTGCTTGGAGTTTCGTGTTCCGCTGATAAGCATGTGGGACCATGAGTTGTGCCAAAATAATGTTGGAATTGGAACGAAAGTGTGTGCTTTTTCCTGATGGATGCAAAGAGGGCAGCGTGTCATTACGTCATGCGTGTGAAGATGCGTGACAGATCTACGCTGTGGGCGTTGTGCAATGTTGAGGTGAGCGAAGACCACATGGAGTCTGAAACCTTCGGAAATTACGAAGAGCACGAATGTTGTATCTGAGTTGCTTGTGCTGACGTCCTGTAAAGGCTGGCGGTACACTGAGTTTGAACAAAGTAAGAAGCATGGTGTGTTTGTGTGCCGCGAGGTGCTGTGCATGTGGCACGTTGTACGAAATGGGTTGGCGAGGTGACCCAATGGCTAAAGCACGTCTGTCCCTTGTCCGTACGTGTTGGTAAGGACGCCCGGGATCGGCAAGTTGTTTGGTGTTGGGTCGTACGTGCTGCACAGATGTGTGAAGCGCAACATCACGCGTGCAGATGGAGTGGCGCCCTTGATCATTCGAGGCGACGTGTTGCGCTTCATTATGGCTACAGTTTATGTGTGCATCAAGACAACGACACGCATTGAGTTCTCCAGCTGATGCTCACTTGGTGACGGTGCTTTGAGCACCACTACCTTTACCTTGTGGCGGTAGTGCTCTGCCGTGTTGGTTGCGCCCGGCTGCACTCCTCGAGTCTTTATCTGTCTATACCCCTTTTCTTAATAGTTTATTTACCTTGCGTCACTGGGTGTTATATATGCGTGACTGACCAATTGAGAGAAACAGGTGGTGCGATGCCAAGTGCGAGTAGCCTGGACGATAGTGACAGACCGCTGCGAAGTGCCCGGGTGAAAAGTGATGTTGCTGCGCCAGAGCAGAAACAGGTAGCGGTCACGCCGACAGCGTGGACACTTGATAGAACTGTGAGAGTTGTTTTATTGCGTGGTAATGCTACGCCTACGCATGTGAAGCTAGGAGATTTTTTTGAGTGACATTGGAGACGACATTGTCCCGGCTGAGGATGAATCTCTGAGCGTTTTTGTCAGGAGGGCTAAGGCATACATTCGGGGCAACGACAACCCCAGCCGTGTATTTAACTCACTCTGGTGCAAAGCGGAGAGCCTTTTTTACAAGGTCGCACCATTCTTGGAGAGGGATGCAGTCTCACCTCTCAAGCAGTTGACATAGCAGGAACGCGGTGCCAGGCCTTCTCCGAGTGATAACATAAGAGATAACGTTTGGAATGTCGCCACTGCCAGGCTGAATGCAGCAGGAGACGTTGTCTGGGCAGCGCACAGGCACTATGTCGGAAATTGTCCGGAGGAAAACATAAGAGGTGGCGTTCGGAGTGTTGTAACCGGCACCCCGAGCACAGGGGTCGCTGACAGCGTACAACAGATAGCGAATCAAGAACTATTCGTGAAACGGGTGTTAGATGCTTTGCTGAGGGCCGACGTGGCAAGTTTTGTTGCCGTTAAGCTCCGCCGTCTGCAGCGTGACGGCGAGAAGCGTGTGTAGAGCGTGCTCGCTAGGTTCAACGGGAGCCCGCTCCGTCTAATTAGGGGCGAGTGATTCCCAACGTCCAAGAATAGAGTCGTTAGGAGGTGCAAGCACAATGTACTATACAAACGTGCCCTCGGGAATTCTTCTGTGATTCACAGCTTCTTTGCGGTTGAGTATCGCGAAAGGGAAAACGAGTGAGTCACGCGAAACTCCGCACACAACATCGATGTTTATCAGCCGAGGACCATTGCCGTTGTGCAAGCAACGAGGCGGCCCGACCACCACGTCACAACAAGGCATCTGTAAACTTTTAGAAAGAGGTTGGGGAGTGCGTCTGAGGGTGGGAATGCGTTCGACGAAGGTATGCGATGGCGGGTCGTGTATGTGGGCGATGGCAAAAAGAGACAGCTTGGAGACAGGCAGAAGTACGAAGCGGCGCATCCTCAGTGCCCCGAACAGCAAATGTCTTGGAAGGAAACAGTGAGGCAGTACGATTCGGTACTTGTGTAACATAAGCGCACATAACCCCGCGTTGGGACAATCGCTATGCGCCGCGCAGATCGTCAACAGCAATGGATGGCAAGTAAAAGCATGTGCCACCGGCATTGCTCGAGCTTGCTTTTCAATCGTCGCCCTCGTTTCCAGCGGAGCAAGATGGGATGCAAAGCGATGTGCGCACGCACGCCTTCTTTTAACACCGCTAAGACAAACAGCTCAAAAGGCGTGCTTTCTTTCTTTCTAGGGACTGTGACTACTTACAAACGTGTGGACCCATGAACACTCGCCAAGCGTGACGGTGGTGAATGTTTTCCGAGTAGCGAGCGGCAGTGCAATAATTTCTTTTTTCAAGTGCATTCATACGTCTGTGGCTTAAAGTGCCACCGCCGTTTCGGCATTCACCATGCAAATAATGGTAGGCGCCATTTCCCCCGACACCATAATGACTTATGTTGAACTGAAGCCCTGGGTTGATATTTATTTTCCTGTAAATCTTTTTGGAGAAGCCACGGAAACGGTGGACTAGTCTCACCTATTCAATTTGAATCTTTCCCCTTTCCTCTGTAGAACCAGTGTTTGCGGAAAGCGTTCTTAACGAAACCCGCCCACCCATCGGTCTCCACCCTAGCACGGAAGGAGAGGCGAAAAACTCTTTCCCGCCCATCCCTTTCGTTAACCCCAGCTTAAAAACACTGTCTTTTAGTAACGGAGCTGGTTTGCTTTCGTGTAATGCGTGGCGTTGCCCACATAATTGTTAATTTAACTGCACTTCCCTTCATTACATTTTCCTTGCGAGTGGATGTTAGGTGAGCTGCAGCCTATTCGAAAATGTCTTTACCTTCCTAATTTGTCGCCAATGCTCCGTTCATTATTATTTTGCTTGCGCATTTATTTAATTGTCTGCTGCCAATTTTTGTCGTGTTGTCCGTTGATTTTCACATTCTTCACTTGAATTTATTTTTGGTGTTGTTTCAAATAAACAAGTAAAATGGAACAAAAGCAAGAAGAGGTCTGGTGCCCTTGGACCCCAGGCATGCCATCTGAGCTTGCTAAGCCAGACTGCTATGACCTGAAGAGTGCCGCCAGCGCTTATCTTTGATACAATACGTTTTTTACACTGCTGGTCCAACACCGACGTAGTGTCTGATGCTCAATTGGTCATGGGTCGAGGATTGGCTGACCTACTGCACTGCGGTGTTGGGCGCGGTGATGCCTCTTCAAGTGGCGAATTGTTCCCATGGTGCATGAGAGCGTGGCAGGGGTTTTCATATTTTCCACTCTTAAACAGCCCTGCTACGCACCCCTCAGCGTGTCGTCCTTTCTCTTCAACACAAAATTTTATCGTCCCTTCACAAAATACGGCACCTTTCTCTCGCTTGGCTGCTGTAGCAGAGTTTAATGTGACACGTTGTGATGCGGGCAGTGGGCCTTTGTGTTTCGCCTGCCCAAGCAGGGAGGTCACAGCCACACGTTGTTACACTGGACCGGCTTGGTCTCTCAACTTGTCATTGCTTCTGGTGCAAAGCCGTGTGACCAACGCTGAGGCACGGCTTTTTGTGCTGTTGCCACTGGTATTGCCGTTGTTTCTCTTACCAGCATGTCGGAATAAGGTGTTCACAAAAGGCAAGTCCCAGCCATTGGCATCTTTTATGTTTCACTCCTGCATCTACACAACAGCGCACACTTTTACGCCGTTGCGTCGTTGGAGAAGCCATGAATGCTTCCCCCGCAGTCGCTGGAATAAAGCCTGTGAGGGAAATATTTTTCGTGTATGTGTCTGGCAGTGTGTTTTTACTTTTGCTATTATTATTTTTAGCGCTCATGCCCGTGAGTAGGCTCGCAAGTAAATGAGCATATCCGATTTGGTACCAACAGAAAATAATGGCACCGCGAGCGTATGTAGCGTGGCGGTTAGTTCAGCAGGCAAATGAGCAGTTGGTGTCGTGATGGGGATAAATGGGTTAACAGTTTCGTTAGTGGTTAAAGAACGCGCAACCAAATGAGCGATGACAAGTTGAGCAACGAGGCATATCAACGAGAAGAAAATTAGATGAGCGAGTGATTTTTTTAATTTTGGGCCCCCCTGTTTCGTCGTTGATTTGGTGCACTACTTCTGAAAATGTGAACAGGCTTTTATATATCGATGATAATTTTGCACCGAATGGCGTGCCTGTTGTGTGTGTTGGCCGCCCCTCGCTTTCTTTGTGCCAAAACGGGGCAAACAAGGGGCATCTGAGTAAATGTGCGTTTATGAACAAACTCAAATGTGTCTTTTATGTTTCATTCCTCCCTTTTAACCCCTTTTCCCTTCTTTCCCTTCTTTGTGTCTTTCCGCCTCTATCCACCTAATTTTTTACGAAACGAGGTTGTGGTGGTTACTTTTTAGGAGGGCCATGTGTGTTTGTCACTGGCATGGGTGTCATCGAGGTGAAGGACGGCCTGCACCTGACAATACTTCCACTGGGCACAGCGGTGCCGTTCCGTGGTTCGCACTCGAGGTGAATGCCGCCTGATCGGCGACACGTCAATTGTGCTCGGGGTCCCCCTGTTAATTATTTTATTTCCGGATGTTGCCTGTGCGTGTCATGCTAACATCATGGCAGCTCGTTTGTGAGCGAAGCACAACTGCAGCCACGTGCGTGCCAACGCGATTTTCTATTTTCACGGTAGTTGCTCGGTCCGTGTCCATTACTGGATTAAGCGGCACTGTAAACGTAGGTCGCCAGTGCATGAAATATTTCCTCACTAAGAGGTCGATATCAGCACCCTTCTTCATGGCACACGAGCGCATTTCTGCAACTGCATTTGTGCTGTCGTGCGTATATATAACAAGAGTAGTTCAACGAAGCCGACATTGCATGGGGTGGAGTGATGCCTTTTTGATGCCCCCAGGCGCTGTCTCCATGTCTTGCTCCAGACCGCACTGGATATTGTTCCCCGTGACAAACAGCCTATCGAGACCGTTTCTACTAATACTTCTAGGCACAACCGCATTGGGCAAAGTATGTCCTGTTGTGCACATCAAGTGAAGCCCTCACTGTGAGGGCGACGGGTTCATGAGCCACACTCTCTGTGCCCTGTCGTCTTTCTGCACGACTGTACCTCCCCTCGCCCCTGCACGATCTCCCCATACCATTTTGTGTTTGCTTCTATTTTTGCTTTGACAAGGTGCGGTGCTGATGGAGGCGAAAGGCATCGTGTAACTTCAATTAAGGGCAAGCGACAAAAGACTCCCTCTGAAAAAACACGAGGACAGTTTTACCAGCTTTATTGGTGTTAATTATCACTTCACTATTTGAGAAAGGGTTTTCGAATAGTTTCTCGCACGAACAACCGGATACGGTCAGCGCTTGTGCACTCTGCTTATCATTTAGTTTTGTACGCCTGCTACTGGCAAGTGCCCCGTTCGTCAATGACCCCACAACACCTAATTTACCAATTGTCAGAGTTACAGCACATGGACCGAGCGGGTCCGCTTTGTCTTTAGTATGTTGTGGCATGTGTTGTGATATTTCCATTCTTTTTATTCCTTTGTTCCTGTTTCGACAACAGCAGTGATGGCAGCGGTGGCTGTGTTGCCTGTGCCTTAGTCCCGTGGGTGCATTGGTGGTGACGGGCAGTTAGTGCAGGACTGAAGGCACAGCAGACACCAACCGGTGCCCGCGTGATGACTTGCATAGCGGAGTGTTAGGAATTGGTGGATGCCGATGCATATGTCCTGATATTGAGTGCTGGCACGGGCCCCTTGACAATGAGCAAGGACGTTTTTTTGGGAGGGATTCTGCGGAGGAATGTGCAGCGGACCGTGTTGGTGCCGCATGTGCTTTCCCTTCCGCGTGATATTGGATGTTTATTGTCACAGAGCTTTCACCTGGTGGAACCGAGTCACCATCGCTAAACGCTACGCACCGTTGGAAGTCCATCAGTAGCCAATTCTACACCCTGATGTTTGCTGTGACAGCGCATCCGAACATCATTGTGCATAACAACTCGGAGTGTTATCCCCTCGATTGCGACCAAGTACAGAAGAGTCTCAAAGGACGGACGTCTCGGAGTCGAAGGTGCCCTGCATGACGCGGCACCGAGTGCAGGAGATGCGCCGGTCTTTGTGTGCGGAGCGCTTGTTGTTTCTTGGCATTGTGTGGCGGGGAGCAGCGTCTTGCGCTGTGTTCTCTGACTTGTGCCCACCGGCATAGTGACCTGTGGCGACAATGGTGGAAGTGCCACACGGAGTTTACTTACGCATTTCAAGTGTGTTGCTCAACTTTGTAACGTCAGCGCTGCAGAGCATCCTTGCAGTAGCGCGGTGTTAGGGCATTGAGAAGCGCGTGTGTGGCACACTCTTCTGCAGTGGCGGTCCATCACCGGCACTGGAACAACGAACACAGGATGCTGTCCGACGCTTGCCGCTGTTCTCGCAGCCTATGCGGGCGAGGGGAGTGGAGTTCCTCCGTGGCGCGTTGCGAGGAGTCGCTTGCACTGCCATTGCACTACGTTTCAGCGTGTACGCAGCCTTACTCTTTTCTGAACCGCTCGGGTTGTTATGTGTAAATGGAATATGACTGAGGACACTCTCTCATGGAGACCTGGCGGAACGCTGACGTGCAGGAGCATCCTGGCCATCCCTCTCGGAGACGATACACCAACCTTTGTTGGTCCGGGGCCAATGCATACCTGCGTGTGATTGAGAGAGTCGTATCATGATGCAGTTTGGCCCAGACGCCCTACTGAGTAGCTGTGCGGAAAGATGGTGTTCCGTGGCTTGGGTAACTCGAGGCTCGATTGTGACCCAGCGACCGGTTGAGGAGATCTTCTTCCCACTCATACGCGCGTATTGTCGTTTATGAGAAGGAACAGCAGTCGGTTTGATCTCGCTCTTTCCACTAGGGCGGATGCATCATTTATGCTGGGGACGCCGTGACTCTCCTGCTGGTCCGCACCGGGAGCCTATCCGACGCGAGCGCCGATGATACCGCGCGACATCATTTTCAGGCGAACGCTGTCCACTCCCACATTTTACTTGTACGCAGATCCACGAAGCATTGCGATAGCTGTTCACGACATCCGTGCAGCCAAACGGCTGACGAAACACAGCAGGCTGCGACGCTTCGTTCTGGTCAGTTTGCGTTTTACAGTGTTGCCATACATTTCACAGCAGTAAATGACTAAGGCCCAGCTTGTCTACTCTTGTGCAGTCCCAAAGCCAAAGCGTTGCCATTGGCGGTCATGGGATTGACGGGACCAGTGGTGGCCGTACGAAGGAACATCTGAGGCAACACCTCCTGCACGCTCATGTGTTTGTATGCACAACGGGTTGTGTGCCTGTGGCTTGCTTGATGGTTTTCGTTTTCTCATTGATGCATCCAAGGTCACGATTCCGTAGTCCCCAACCGGAGGCTGCTGCGTGACATGCAAGTAAAAACAAGCGCTGACACGCGGAGGCACCACGAGTGTGCCTGCGTGCGGCGCTACGGGCGAGCGACGGCCCAGACTTCCGCGTAGTGTCCACATGCGTTTAACTATTTTTGGTCCTGTTGTCGAGTGCATTACGCATCGCACCTGCACGCGCCTGAAATGTGTCATGCGCGTGTCACTCTCACTATCTCTCTAACATTTGCACTTGCATAGCACGTATGCACGAACACACGAGCATGTACCGTTCCTATCCACCCTCATGGTCCTGTTTTGTTGCGTCCACCAAGTGCGGCAGATGTTTGCGCATCACTTCTTGTTCTGCTCCCCTCACAATACGTTTCTCAAGCAACACGCATCAAAGAAAAGCGCTGCGTCTTATCGAGTCACTAAACGATGCTTTCCGTCTTCAGGCACTCTCTGCGGTTTGCGGGTGTGCGGCACGCGCGTGTCAGCGCTCACGTGTGGACCAACCAGCTACGCCTCTACCATCGAACGCTTCCTTTTTTGTGTCGTGCTTCGAGCGGCTCCACGACGTGGACGCTGGACAGCCGTGTGGCAGATGTGTTGCTGCGTGGTGCTCGACCACCTGACAACGTTATGCTGCTGAGCGAGTGTCTTGAGCGTGTTCGCCATCGTGGAACAGATATTGACGGCGACGTGAGGATGGACGTGGTGATCCAGGAACCAGAATTTTACATTCCTGACGAACACAAACGCAGACGCATCTTGTGCCTTCCTGAGTGTCAGACGTACGCGCTTGTTTACAGGGCTGTTCCACTGCTCAGAGGACATCGAATAACAAGTGTCCGGCGGTGGGGCGGTCCTGATGAAAATGCGGACGCCAAGCGCGCAGTGAGAAATGCGTTGGCGGATGAACGGCTGTGGAACACGGTCTGTGGCCTTCTAGACGATGCATTCAATGCTGCGATGGGCGGCGGGGCGTCTGAGAGAACCGATGAGGCCTGGAAAACGTCTGGAGCTGTTATTCCTGGCGCCTTCGAGTCCGTGGTGAATGCGAGGTGGAGCTACGTGGAGTCTGGCGATGCAGGCATGCCGCTTGGCATGCGTGTAGTTGATGGCCGTCCTAAGAGCGTGTGGTCGGACGCTGAGGTGAACAGAACACCGGATCCATGGCAAGAGGAAAATGTCGATGATGAAAGTGGTAATTGCCTTGAGTTGCCTGTGTTGACGTCCAAGAAGGGCTGGCCGTACACTAGGTTTGAGCTCGGTATGGTATGTGATGTGTTTGTGCGCCGCGAGGAGATGCGCGTGTGGAACATTATCCGGTGTGAGCTTTCGAGGTGGCCCAATGACGACAGCCCGTTCCTTTCTCGGCCGTACGTGTTGGTTGGGACGCCCGGGATCGGCAAGTCGTTTGACTGCGGGTCGTACCTGTTGTACGAGCTTCTGCACTACGACGCGGCGAAGGTCCCAGTTGTGGCGTATTTTGTGCGCGGCTCCGCGTACATCTTCCACAAGACCGGCGCCATGGCTGGGCGAGTTGTGCTTTATGAAGAGGCGAAGTCTGCCGTATCTGCAATGCGGCATATGGAGAAAGAGATGCAAGAGATGTTGGAGAAACGAAGGGAGGCCGAAGGAGTGAAGGACGCAACGAAAGAGTACATTGCGAAGCGCGGCTTCATCATTTTCGATGTGAGCGGAGAACGTCACGCTGAAGATAATGAATTGTCAGCCAGGTGGGGCTGCATTGTGCTGTCGTCGCCGAAGGCAAGCAACTTCAAGGAGTGGAAGAAGCAGAGAGAAGCATTTTACATTTTCATCAACTGCTACACCATGCTTGAGATGAAGGCGTTTTTCGCGTGGCAGGAGCGGTGTCGCTGTGGAACGAATGAGCGCTACAAGGCCTGTGGGGCAGAAATCGAGCAGCGATGGAGTGTGGTTAAGCAACGCATTGCGGAGGTGGGCCCGATCCTACGCTACGTGTTTGACGATACGAAGTACAATGAGAGATGCAGAGATGTTTCTGTGGCGTTGTCCAATATTAACGACGTGGATATGGAGCGCTACATGCGGATTCTTTTGTCCAAGATTCAGTGGACGGAGGACAGTTCGACCGACCAAATCATAAAGCTCGTGCGATCCGCGAGTGACCCTGTCGAAGCCTGCCAGAACATTCCCGCCTCCGAGGTTATTGGTGCGAAGTTGAAGAGTTTCGTCGTCAATCACTTCTTCAGAAGATCGTACCTTGCGAAGGCACTGAATATGCCGGGCCTTGTTGCGGAGGTGCTAGGGAAGTTCGGTTCGTGCGCCTTCATGTACGAGAGCGTTGTGGACAAGGTGGTGGAGAAGGTGAAGTGCCTTCCACACGCTTTCATTGGCCCCGCGCGTGAGAGCGTGCTGAGCAGATTAAGGGCGGCTGCTCGGTATGCGCAGCACCACGAAGTAATTGCCTTCAAGATAGGTGACCAGCGAAGAGGCGTGTCGTTGGAAAGCAAGGACCTCAGGACGGGTGTGCTGTACGTACCAGACCTTGTCAACTTCCCTGTGCTTGACGCATTTTATTTTGTGGATGCGCCGCCGCAAGACGCTGCCGCTGTCGGGCGGGCGGGTGCTCGAGGTGCTTGTGCGAGTTGGACGATTGTGTGCCTGTGTATGACGAGGAAAGATAACCACGACACGACGACGGGCGCTGTGGTTGCTTTGATGTCGAGGATGAGGGAGTTGATTCGGGACTGGGATGTGGTGAAGGAGCAGCTCTTGTGGGAGATGATTTACGTGCAGCACCGAGACGCGGAGGCGATGAGCAGGCGGCAGGTGTGCGCGATGGCTGCCGGGGAGGTGAGGGAGGAGCACCAAGACGCCCACGTGTTCTGGAACAGAGTGGAGCAGTACCAGGTGCAGCTGGATGACAACCTGATTAGAGCGATTATGGCTGCTGCTGAGTGCTAGCGTGCACGTGCTTGTCACTCGCGTTTGACATTGCCAAGCGCCGTGTGATAGCAGGCGGCACTGCGGCCAACTGAGGTGACGGAGGCCGTTGTTTTAAGCCAAGGAAATGTTCGGTTATCGGTGTAGGGGCTGGGTGTGTGCCCAAACACCATTTCAACAGGCGTTCCATAGTGAGGGCTGTGCTGCACTGGTGTTTTATGTGCGATCGAGTGTCAAGATTATGTTTCCTTTTCCGCGGGTGTGTTCTCCATATTTTCCTATTCTTCCGTGTGCTCTGTTGATACAGTAGTGTGCCTTATTTGTCAATTCCTTTAAGGGGTAGTTGACTGTGTGGAGAAGTATTATTGCTCCTAGTCCCATCGTTGAGCGACGCTGTTGCTCAGTGATCCTTCGTTCAATGAGGCGAGATGCTGCCTCGCGTGACTGAGAGTTGTTTCCTCATTGCTTTCACTAAGGCTGTAGATCACAGTAGCTTCCCCAAATGCGTGCTCTGCCTTGTGAGTTGTTGGTTTTTGCTGATACGATGGCGGTTTTGTGGGCGGCGTTCCCTGTACTGCCTCGGGATGCGACACCTGCTTTTTATGCTGCGCGTGCACAATGTGCTCTTGTATTCACAGAGCCGCGTGCCTTTTAATTGTCATATCGGCGTGACCGTGCGTTGTCGAGTGGGATTGCGGTCAGGTGGAAGTGTGGCTGGAGCGTTGCCCGAGCAGTGGCTGCATGTGTTGTGACAGTCCGGTCGCGATGCGAAGTTCAGCGCCCTGCTTGTCACTCGCTTCTATCGTTTCGTTCAGTCTCGCGACACAGTTGGTGTGGAAGTGCTAGTGGCACGTAGTGGTGCTGTGGAGGTTTGTTTTGCTTTCGCGCCCTCTGAGTGACACTGACCATAAGTGCTGAAGCAGTCACCATGGCGGATGGGCAGCGTGGGACGAAAACAATGAGGAAGAAAGTAATCACCAAGGGGGCACAATGTGGCAAAGCAGCGTCAAATAAGTAAGAAAAACCAATCGGGTGGGACATGTCCTTGAATATTGCTTCACAACCCGAAAGTAACGCCCAACGAAACAGGAGAAAGGTGAAATGGATTGAATGAGAGCGGGAGTGACAAACTAAGCACATTAGTAACAGCGATCTCGACCGCTGCGAGAAGAGGCGTCTGAGTGACAACTGGCGCCACTAGCACGGCGGTGTGACCTGCTGAGCACCCTGTCTGCTGCTGCTGCTGCTGCTGGTTCGCTCCAACCAGCATTCCGCCCTCACAGCTGCAGGGCACGGACGTGCGTGCTGTTGAGTGTGGCGCAATGAACGGGCCTTGACTTCTTCTGCCATTCCTTCTGCTCGCTGTAGCGACCTGGCGGTGAATTATGGTCTCACGGCCGCTGCTTTGCTCGCGAGGTACAGACGTGCAGACAACGTACTTCTCCTGTACGCCGTTCTGCGGCTTACTTCACACACGTTTCACCTCATCTCTTGCTGCCGTGCCACGTGGAGCCTTGATAGGGGCAGCGGAGTGTTTCTTTCTTTTCTATTTCTTTGATGAGCGAGGAGTCGATGACACGCGCCACGGTGTCGCTGCTTGCCGGCATGTGTGAGGGCAGAACGCTCAATACTGCGGTTAATAATGCGACGTGTTTCTACTTTTTGATCAAACACAACATCACGCGTCATTACTCGACTCCTTTCACGCTCCTCCTTTCTTACTGCCTGTCGCTTTCCTGCTTGTTCGTGTGAACTTCTTGTGTGGTGCTGAGCTGTGCCTCCACTGGCGCGGTTGATGGTGTGGAAATGGACGTTTCGTCTTCGGCGCCAGTTCGCGCCTTGTCCACACGGCATTGATTTCATGTGGCGCTGTGCAGGGCGGAGCTATTTTTTGATGGTGAACAAAATCACGAGACAACGACTTTTGCGTGTGTGAGTGCATGTGAGAGAGGTAGGGCAATGATGCTTTGCTTTTCAGTGCGGAGAACAGTCATGTGAAAGGAAGACGGAAATTGTTTCCTCGTTAGGGACACAAGGCGTGCGCTAGTGCTGGGTTGCAAGTGGAGAAGCGAGTGCTTTAATATTAGCAGTATCATTGTCTGAGGATGAACAATAACAGAATATACTGACGAGTAAGGCAGGAAAAAGTGGCTTGTTTGGCTGCGCAGCCTACACGACGAGGTTGAACGGATGAAGACTAAAGGCATTGCAGTTTTAGTGAAATAAACCGACGGACAAGATGTTGTGACGAGTAATTCACCACTTGTTTCGCTTTGGTGGGGGAATGCGTGGCCGCGGTGTTTTGAATTGCAGCGACTGGGGCATGAGGCACTCGCGTGTTGCTGAGACGAACGAGGTGCTGATGGGAGGGGAAAGTGCGGCACTTATAAAGCGACTGCCCGAGCCATATCGGCAATAAATATCGCTGTCGTATTTTAAATTTAGGAGGAAAACAGCCGTGCACGAACTTGCCGTTTGATGACACGAGAGAGTAAAGAAAGAAAGAAAGAAAGAAAGAAAGAAGTGGGGAATGCGGCGGTGGGACTGTTGACGTTCAATAACAAAACAGCACATTTTTGCCCCGTTTTCTTTTTTTTCTTTCTTTTTTATAGAGCAGGAATGCAAAATACGCATTTCATTGGGCGTAATTTTGAAGTGAAGAGGAGAAATGCAAGTGCCGCACGTCAAAATGCGGTGGCCCTGCTGTGATTGCCTGCCGCTGTCGCTTGTTATAAGTTGTTTGGGTATTTAATTATTCGTTCAATTTAGTTCATTGGTGGTTGACGGGTCGCTGTTGCTTTCAGTGCTGTCATCTAAAGAAGAGAAATTTTTCTATCGCTCTGCTGCGCTGTGGGTGATATTTGACCGTGTGCGTACCTGAGAAGGAAAAATGGACGTTCTTGCAGCCAACTTGCTTTTTATTGCCTCACAACACTCCGTGAAACAGCGTGTGCATGCCACTCAATGAGAGAGGTGTTTCTTGTGTGTTGGAGCTGGCGCCTAAAACTGACGAGAAATGAGTGGCTCCGAGAGCTACACGGAAATTCGAGGGAAAGTGGAAGTCAGCGAAGTTAGTTAATCAAAGAACACGCGTGTGGAAATGCAGAAGGTGTAGGAGTGTTTCTCGTGTGGCGGTATTAAAGTAAAGTAAAAATGGCAACGCTGGTATCGAAAATAAGTAAATAAATAAGCTGCCACGCTGAAAGCCCTTTACCTTTTGTTTGTTTGAGGAAATAAAAGTCCGCCTATGGACCTCTTAACGCACGCAAACTCGTAAGCATTTGCATCTGGTACCGGTGCCTGATTTGATGGGGCGATTGAGTGGTGTTGTTAGCCGGGACTAGCATAACTGTGAAGCGACTGGCGTCGAGAGATTGTAGCGGCAATGCCCAAATTGGAAGGTCACGGCCACACGGCACTGACGATTCAAAAGTGTTTAGGCGGCAAAGAGGATTTCAGCATCCAAACGCTCAACCTGCTCACTCGTGTTTAATTGTGCTGTTGGCGTGCCACCTGCAAGCGCGAACATGCTCAGTTACATCTGCAGCACCTCTGTGCTATTCATGGTCCGGTTTTTGCCCCAACAGACCGCTCACACGATGCGTGGTGGTCTATGAAGCAGTGCTGCACTCTGCCATGCGAGGAGGCGTGCCCGAAGGCCCCCGTCGCGAGAGCTGGTCCTCGTTGCGTTTTTTGCAGCTGAAGCACTCGGTGCTGGACGAACTCGGTGCACTGAAAGTAGTTGTGTGCAAGCATTTGCTGTTGGAGATAGACATGGAAAGTTGTGCATCCACAGCCTGCTGACACACATGTTGTGAGTGATTTGTCGCATATAGCTCAACGGGCTCCGTGGCGAGCATCACCAGTTAGGAGGTGCTCAGCCGGCCCTAATCATGCGGTCGCGTTTGGATGCCTCACGTGGAAACAAGTGCCGGTGGCTGCACGCCACACCACCTGAAAGGCTCATGGATGGGCCGCTGAAACTAGGGGCCGCGAATGACCTCGCAGCGTGCAGTGAGCGTAGAGGTCACTTTGATGGGAAACTGTTCGTTTTCTGGTCCATAAAAAGCGAAGCGCATATACACCGGAGAAACAGCTGTGACACTTGCAACGTGCTGCACTTTGCCCGCCGCGTGTCACGTCCCAAATCAAATCTGAGGTCTTGCGGGGGGTGCGCACGATGGCACGAGTTGACAAACGCTACTCGGCTACGATGAGCGCGGGCGTGTGGTTATGCGCTAGAATGCTTGTACGCCATAATAACTACGCACGTGATTCGCATGCTTGGAATGAGGGTGCGTGAATTCGGATTCTTTAGCGACGAGTCAGTTGGCCAAACACTGAAAGCTACACCGGGCGCAGCGGGTGGCCTGAGCGCCGTTGCCTCGAAGGGCCTGAGGCACGCGGCTAAAAAATCACCGCCAAGCGCAAGCGGTTCGCGCGCCTCTTTTAGATGCGAACGTCAGCATGCCCAGTTAATATAGCAAAGGAAAGTGAGCACGCAGGGAAGAAGGACGCTCGCATAATGCACTGAATGGAGCTTCAAACAAGACATTGCTGTTAAACGATGCGAGGGCGAAGGGGCGTCGCAGTCGTCGGCTAGTTGCGTGTTAGACCGCGATCGTATGAAGCGCCTTTAAGTGGCTTTCCACCGGAAAGCACCGCTGAGAGACGTGTTGGAGTTCGTGACCGCACTGCAGAACGAAGATTTACCGAGCTGGCTTGGCAACGCTCGGTGGTCGCTCACAACTGTGTGTGGCACCTGTCTCCGCAGTTTTCACACGCGGCGTGGAGGGAAGCGCCATGGCCGCGCACAACTTCGACGGGGCTTTGGCAAACGCACGTCGCTACCTTGCGAGTTTCTGCCCGCGACGTGTGTCGCAGTTGGTCACAGAAAGCAGCTGTGGGAGCTGGTTCCGCAGAGGCTGGGCAGCAGGGGGCGACTGATGAACGCTGAAGTCTGTAATGCGGCAAAAGGGAGTTGAGGTCACGCATCACGCAAGCTTGTTAAATTGGTGCGGGTGCGTGTAGGTGTAGACGATGAGACATACAAGTGTGTTCCCCTTTCATCGGATATACACGAAAAAGTTCATCGCAGAATGCTCCAGATAGTGAAAGAGAACTGGATCCTGCTTGGAGGACTTGTGTCTGCAGACTGTCGTTCAGCTGTTTTGTTGGAGCTTTTGGCGTTCGATGCTTTCCGCTACAGCGACGTGACAAGAGCTGTTGTTAATAAGCTCGTGTATCTGCAGCGTGATGGCGAGGAACGCAAGAAGAAGAGCGCACTTGCTAAGTTCAACGAGAAGCAGCTTCATCTACAAAGCAGTGTGTGGCTGGGAACGGCGGAGAATAGTTTCGTTAAGAAGTGCAAGTACTACGTGCTGTACAAACCGTCTGTTGACAATTTCCCTGTGGCTGACGGTTTCTTTTTTGTCGAGGGCCACGGCACGTCAGGCGAGAGGGTGGCGATGCGCACGGCACATAGTTGTGATGCCCATCAGCCGAAGACCATTGTCCTGCTGCAGGCCACAAAGGCAAAATACCATCATACCAAGACGAGTAAGCTGCTGAAGCTGAAGGCCATTCTGAGGCGCGAGTTCGGAGACTGGGCTGATTTCTCCAAAAACATGCGGTGGGAGATCGTGTACGTGCAGGACCCCGACACGAGACTGTTCAAGAAGCGGCAGAGGTGTGAGCGCACAGAAGTTAAGAAAAAAAAAAGGATGAAGAAACCGACGAAGAGTATGACGCCTGGCAGGCTGCGCTTGACGACGAGCAAGTCTTTTGGGAGACGGAAGTGGACCAGTACGCTGCGAAACTTGTTGATAATCTGCTCGCGGCGCTTATCATTTGCCTTAGCGCGAAGTGACGTGCGCTGAGTTCACACAACAGGACGTTTCGATTATGGGTGCGCGCTTCTGGCATTGCTCGAGCTTGCTTTGCAACCAGGGGGCCTTCGCTTCCAGCGGAATAAGCTGGGACGCAAAGTGATGTGCGCAGGCACACATTGTTGCGGCGGTGCTAGGACAAGTAGTGCATGCAATTTTCTTTCTATATTAGCTTTTGCGGCTACTTGCGAACGTGTGGGACTGGGAGCATGTGCTAGGCGTGCCGGTAGTGGGTATATTCCTACTAGCGACTGGGTGTGCGATAACTTTTCCTGGATATCTACCTTCCTTTAGCTTAAAATGCCACCGCTATTTGTGCACTCGTCACGAAAGCAGCGGTGGTCGGGCTTAAATACATTAACTTAATAATTTCCAGTAAAAAGAAGCTTATATTTAATATATATTTTCCACTGAATCTTTTTGAGGAGCCTCTGGAACGAATGGACCAGCCTCACCTCACCACAATAAACCTTTTCTTTGCTTCCTGTAAGGTCAGTGTTTACGGAATGTGTTTTTAACGAAACCCACTCATCCCGCTCAACCCTCGCACGGAAGGCGAGGTAAACTACGCTCTCCCGCTTCTTCCTTTTCGTTAGTCACAGTTTTCAAACATTGTCCTTTAGTAATGAATTTAGGTTTTTTCTGTTGTGCGACATTGTCCAATTAAGTGTTAATTTAGCCGCACTTTCCTGTATTTTTTATTTTACCTTGCGAGCGAGGGTTGGGTGAGGTGTAATCTATTCTCTCTGGAAGGTTTGAAGAGCGTGGTGCTTTCCCGTTTTATCGTCCTTGTTGTGGCACCGGCACCGCCCGCGAGACAAGAAGGTCACGGTGCAAAAAAGCCACAAGCCAACCACAGCAGGTCTGGAAAAGTGCCTCCGCAACACCGGGCGACAAGGCGCAGGGAACAAGGGTGGCATGCAACCCTCAACCGCGGCAAGCCCACGCAAATGGCGCAGAAAGCGGCAGGGCGTGAAGGCAATTGAAGGAAATTTCGGAGAAAAGGTGATGAGCCGCGCGACGACCAAGCGCCAGCATAAAAGACCCAAGGCGCGGTGTTGCCGCAGCTGAAGTACCTGCGAACGGCGGTTCGAAGGAAAAGATAAAATGTGTGCAAGTCAGTCGACCCGCGGAAGTGGCGGGGAGTGAGGAAGGCAAGGAAACGACCGGCGAGCATGTTTCAACAGGCGGCCAAATCTGGCAGGCGCAAGGCGAGCCATCGCTTCCCGAAGGCCGCGTCGCGCATTGTTCATCGGTGCTTTTTTTCCCCATTGCCGGCCCGCTTTCCTCAATTTACCGCGACCCAGCCCGATCGTTCGCAGAGAAGTGCTTCCAAAAAGCCGCAGCCTAATCGATACGGAGCGAAGAGCCGGCCTTTGTGTTTCTTTTTCGGCGCTGCCGCCATTGTCTGCTGTCTCCGAGAGGCGCGTTTCTTCTTTTTACCTCCAAACCTCGCAAAAGCGCGCTCGTCTAGTTCTTTAGCCAACAAAAGATTGGCAACACTTTTCGTGGCTTCGTGGCGAAGTATTTGTGCAATGCTGAACTGGAGCAAAAGGAGGAAAACTGTCGCCAACGGTTGTTCTATCGAGCGATGTTTCGCCAAACTGATACAACAACTCTCAGAAGGAACACCGCACGCATCGCCTCGGGAACATTGAAGCGTCTTATTTCCTTTTCCCGCCTCCGCTGAGTTCCCCCAGGCGAGCGGGAGTGAAGTGTTTAGGAGCAGGGTTCGAAAATGGCGTCCTGCCCTATCAGGTGTCTCCGCGGTCAGAGACGATCGGCAAGCAGAACGAGCAACGCAGGGCGACGACAGCGAGTCCCTGCGCAGTTTGCTTTCCCACATCTGTGGCTGGCGAAGGCTGTGAAATAAAACCCAGAGGCCCATGACAGTAGAATGGAAAGACGTTTCCGAGACACAGTGCGCGGTGATGATGTCTTCACCCAGCCTTTGGAAGTAGGAGAAGCGCGGCACTGAGTCTCACTTCCAACTGCGCACATTTCTGTGCCCACGGGAGCAAGTGGCCTTCCACCGCTTCGCACTTTGACTGCAACGAGTAAATAAATCGTAAATAAAACACAGTAAAGAGGACTGTGGCCCAGGGGACAGCAAGATGGAGAGGTAACAGTCGCTTTGTCGTCCCTTTCAACCTGATGACGCCACGCCGTTGTTCGCTCGTGTGTTACTAAGCGCGTCGTCGTTCGTTTCGCACGCTTAAAGAGTGCAGCTGCGTTGATTTCGCGCACTGCATTTCATATTTGTTGCAGTGCGAGGCCGCGCGGCGGTGGAGGTTGTCCTGTTAAAACGCCTTCACACCATTGACGTCGTAAGCAGTTGCCCCCGCTGCGCACGATATTTCCTCTGCGAGGCAGTGACGGTGCACTGTGTTTATGCCCCTTCTTTGTTTGATGTCTTCCAAACGTCGACGCCGAGTGAGATAGCACTGGAGTTTTTTAATTTTTTGTCGCTGCTCGTTTTTATTTTTGCTTATTCGTTTCTAGCAGGTTGCAACGAATGTGTCATCCACAGAGCGACAAAGCACCTCAATATCGTCTCCTTTTAAAAATACAAATAAATACACAAATTGGCCATTTCTCGATGTTGTGTGTTTTTTTTGGCGTGTATGGACGTTTCATGCCGAGCAATGTTTCATCGCCTGCCGTCTGATTGTTTCAGATGATGTCCACGTTTGCTGATGCCCGTTCGACGTTGCCGGTAACGGGCGGCATACCGACTGGTTGAGTCAGGCCATTGGAGCTGCTGTTTCACGTCCCGTACTTCGTAAAAGCGCTTCAAGCGCACTACAAGCATTGCGCACAGCATGCGACACTTCCTGTTCACTGCCGTTCACTACTTTCCCCTATTCTATTCTGCGACTTGCGTGCTTGAAGCTCAAAGCAGCGTGTCACGAGTTTTTGCGTGGGTTCGTCAGCGTTATGCAAAACGAACTAATCGCACGAGTGCCTTTTTGACGTTTGCTGCCTGTCTGCCGTGTCACAATTGCGAGCTGCCGCAGCCTCATTCTCTACACGCTCCGCTCTTCCTTCGTCTCATCTCGCGGGCACTGGCACAGCGAACAATTGCTAGTTGTTGCGTGCGGTGCGCAGGGCACCGTTGGCGACACTCTTGTTTGCTTTGCCTTTTTCTTACACCTTGCCGCTTTTAGATACCCGTGGCATGTTTTGCAGGCCAACAGATGTCGTGCATCAGCACTTGCACATTCTTGTGCGGTCAGACAGCAGCACTTGGAATACTCTCATAAACACTTCCTTAGTGCCGCGGTGCTTCGTGTGTCACCCGATTTCCGTTGCGGCGGAGAGCCAGCCTGACGGCTTTGCACAGCAGTCTGTTTTGTGGAAGTTGCTGTTACGGAATGATAACTTGCGCTGCCGTTATGAACTTGACGGTTCTCGTGCCTGTGCAACGTGTGCCATTTATGATGTGGTGCATCTGTCACCCTGCATGTGCCTAAGCACGTCCTCACATTGCAGCTGAATGGCACAGGCAGTGTGTCCGCCCTGTTGCTGGCAATGAGCGAGTAACCAGCAACGAGCTTTTAGCGCCCGTACCGTTTGTTGACCACGCGCCCATGACGCTGTGAGTTGCATGATATCACAGTGGAGCAGAATGCACTTGATATGGCGACACGAATCCGCGTCCAAAGTACGCTGCTGCCACTTGGAGTGTGTGCCGACTTGAGTTGTTGAGGCAGACCTCTGACGCGTCTGTGGGACGTCATTCCAGGGTCATTTGCTTTTGTGCAGTGTCATTTTCGCATTCACTTGCCTTGCACGCGATTGTTTAAATATTGTTGCATTCGCTGCCTTGGTGTCGAGTGGGGCAAGCAACACAAACGCGTGCTGCAACCTGCTCACTCTCCATTTGCTCGTGTTCACCATTCATACCTGCACGGGGCATTGCTTCATTTTCGCTATTAAGGCTTTGTCACGTCCTCGTTGCACACTAACCATCGCGACACGCTTATTGCGCTTCGTTGTGTGACGACTTTTCGCTGAGCGCTGTCATCTGTTGCTTGACTTGCGTGCATGCCTGAGGGTCAGTGTAAAGGTAATTGCCGTGTCGTGGATGGACGGTACTGCTCTCTATTCCACAGCGGCAGCAACTACTATTTCGTTGTGCTGCTTTGTTTCTACATGAGGCGTCCACTGTGGCAGCCTTAGCACGCAGCTGGTTTTTGTGTTTGTGTGCCGTGTAACTGTTGTTGCAAGATGAAATATGGTCGTTTGCGAGCAAAACAAAAGTCACGCGCCGCTCTGCCATGAGAAAAAGACCCTCCCTACGCAATTCCAGACCGGTGTCAGTGAGTCAGCGGACTCGGTTTGGAAGTCACGGGCTATTTGCTGTGCCACTGTCAATGGCTTTTAAACTGCGTTGTTGTGCAGCCAGAAGCAACAAGCTAGCGAGCGTTCGCGCATGATGAAGGTATGTTTTAACCGACAGTGTTCGAGCAAGACGCCTTTTAACAGTGCGCACGCGTTTGTTTTCACTGCTATTGCCCCAACCCACCTCCGTACTACAGCTCCGATGCGCAATAATGGCTGAGCGCGCAGCGCATTAACGTGAATCGGAAGCGAGTTGGAGATGCTGGTCGAGTTTAATAAACTCACCACGCAATGCCGCCAAGTGCTCGCACTGCCAGTTTGCTTGCATTAAGCAGTCTATTGCCGTTTGCGTAACTGCAGTGTGGTCACGTGCCAGCTCAGGTTTGATAGCCACTCGCGTGTGACGTGTGCGGCCAGCTGCCTTCTTGCAGCCACGAACAGAACACGCTGCACGACACGCACGCTGCCAAGTAATGACGTTGCGGAATTGTTTTCCGCGCGTGGTTGCAAGACACCTTTGTAATCGTTTTAAATGTGTGTGTTTATTTCCCCCGTTCCGTATTTTACGTTCAATTTTGACTGCACACGCTACTTGTGTTTGAAGCGCACAGGCTGGGTGTCTGAGTTGCGCTGATGTTAATTTTTGGAGTGCTGGCGTGTTGCTCTCCACGTTAGGCTTTGCATCAGTGTACATGTAAGCACATCAACAGAGCGCTTGCGTGTCCACCATCGGTGACTGGTGGGGTTGAAGCTTGTGATATTCTTTGCGCGTCCTCCGCACGATCCATGTTTATTGTGCCACAACTTTAATTTCTGAAGGGATTTTGTGCCTCTTTCACGAGCTAAGTGCACCACTGGCATCTCGCCCGTTTGTTGCGCCTGCGCGGCAGTGTGCTGTATTTCAAATTGTAGCAATATCCGCTGCTGCCTTCTTTCCTGTTGCAGCTCTCACCCGTCCCCACGGGCTTCGGGGTGTGCGTGTGCTCTCAATTGACAGCAGTCCTGCGTCTCTTTTGTGTCCCCGTGGCAGCTATGTCTGTTCGTATAGTTGCTGGTGAGAACATGAAGACTTGGAATGCAGTGAAGATACGCGAGATGTCCGCTTGCCTCAAGTTTACCGCGACGGCCTGTGTGGATGTTGTGGAGCAGGCTTCGCGGATTGAGAAAGCCGCTCTGGAGAGAATGGAGGGCACTGAGATTGCGCTGCGTGATGGCGCGGGGAAGATAACGAAGGCCGATGCGAGGGTTGGGAAGGCAACGGAACCGCTGCGCAGGCTCCAGCAGGACCTCATGGCCGCTGAATTGGCAGTGAACGCAGCATGGAGTAGGTGAGGTGCGCTTCGTTTGGGAGCGAGGGGGTTGCACGAAGTGCAATTTCTATTGCCGCTAATGCCACTACCGCTGCTGTTGGCTTCGCGCAACGCATCAGTGGGAGCGAGGAGGCGTGCTGCCATTATGTCTATTCGCCGCGCGTTTACCCGTGGCGACAAAACTGGTCTCCGTGTCTGTTGACGGCGAAGTGGCGAGTTTGAAGCAGGCAGGAAGTCGCATTACTTGCGCCATTCAGCCAGCGGTGTGCGCGCAGGAAACGCTGACGCTATGAAGTGAAGTGTGCGCGACAGCAGCGCCACGTAGAATGCAGCTTTGTGCGGCGCGCCGCTGGCTTGCCGTTGCTGCGACCCACGCGCGGCTTGGAACTTCTGCAGAGTTGTGGGAAATGCTTCGGTGCACCACTGCCACTCGCTGTTGGGTGCCTGTTTATGTTAGATGGCCTCACTGCTCGCACACGCGACGCGCCGGCAGGGACGCGCGCTAATGACGCGGTGGCTGAGGGACCACGCCCCGCCGTGGCCATCGCGCTGCCCGTCCATCTGCGTGGGCGAGGGCGGTGGAAGGAAGCGCAGACGACTGAGGTGGCGCACAAGCCACGCTGCTTGTGTGTGGTGGGAGCAGTCGCGCGCGTAGTGGAGCACTGTCAATGTGGTGCAGACTCAAAGGATGTGGTGTGCCGTGCCGCTGCGCTGAAGGAGCTCCTCTTGCCGCACGGCTGGTCAGGCTGCTGACCGCGTGTCGAGCGGCAGCACACTCTGCGGTGGCATTGCGGAGAGCAACTGCGCTCGAAGCGACAGTGGGAGGCAGCAGCGCTTGTAGCTGTGTTGTTGGACGCTTGTTCCGCTGCCTGCGGTGACGGCGTGAGTGGGCTTGCACGGTAGGCGAACGCGGGTGTGCAAGATGTGCCTGTGCTAATAACTGCGTTGTGACGCGCTTGTCTGGTGACGCGTCTTGAGGCTGTTGCAGCGCACTTGTTGTCCGAATCGCTTGTGATGCGACACGCGGTGCGTTGCACAGGTCATGGTTCGACTGCTTCGCGCGCCTCCACGCAAATGCACTCCGCACACGCTTGATGAGCACGTGACGCGCAGCCTGCTTGGCCGTGCCCACACCAACGCCCTTTCTTCCTGCGCGCCACGCCACTGTCCGCGGCACATATCCCACTTGTTTCGCAATGTCTTGTTGTATTCACTTGCCCACTTAACTCACCGTTTTTCCATTTCAGTTTATTCATTCTAGCGTGATTATTTTGTGCTTACTTGAAGTGTGGAGACCAAGGTGAAGCAAAACGACGCGAGCATGGCTGAGCGAAATCAACTTGCCTTAACGAATGGGGGTGCCGATCCGGGCGGGCCTCCCTTGATGCGAGCGCGTGTGGAGAGCGTGCCTGGCCCGCGGTGGACGATGAACAGCGATGTATTGGACGTTTTATTGCGTGGTTCTCCGCCGCCTGATAACCAGAAGCTGAGCAGTTTCATTGCATATCTTGGGATTCTCAACGTTGAACTTGCAGGTGACGTGCAAATGAGCGTATTCGTGAATGAACCAGAATTTTACATTCCTGACGAACACGCACGTAGACGTGTCTTGAGTCTTTCTGAGTGCAGGACATATGCGCTTGTTTACAGGGCTGTCCCACTGCTCAGAGGACATCGAATAACAAGTGTCCGGCGGTGGGGCGGTCCTGACGAAAATACGGACGCCAAGCGCGCAGTGAGAGATGCGTTGGCGGATGAACGGCTGTGGAACACGGTCTGTGGCTTGCTGGACGATGCGTATAATGTTGCGAAGGACGCTGATGAGAAGGAGAAAATCGAAAGGGAGAGGGAAAGATCTATTGCGAAGGTGATTGAGGTCGAAGGCCTTTACGACTCCGTGGTGAATGCGACGTGGGCTTATGTGAAGTCCGGTGACACCGACGGGCCGTTGGGTATGAAGATATATGTGAGAGATGAGTCAGGAAATGTGATTGGTCCTGAGATGCTGTGGAGAGAGGAAGAGGTGAACTTTTTCAACACCCCAGACAGTGAAGTGGATGAGCAATGCGACCGAGAAGATGGCATTGAAATTTTCGTATTGACGTCAAGGATGGGTTGGCCTTACATGGTGTACCGTGGTGCTGAACAAGCTTCCACGAGCCCGTCTAAAGAATTTTATCGCGGTGTCTTTGTCCGCCGCGAGGTGGTTCGCGTGTGGTATATCGTCAAGAACTCTCTGGATGTTATGCACGGCGAGGCTACTGATGAAAGCACGCACCGATTTACGTTGCTTGGCTCTCCTGGAATTGGTAAGTCATATAGTGTTGGTGCATTTCTTCTCTACATGCTGCTGCGTTAGGACGCCAACCGCCTTCACATCGTCGCGTGGTTCATTGGCGGCCTGGTGTACGTGTTCTTGAAGAACGAGCAGCCTGGTAAGGTGCTTGAATTCTGTGACCAAATGGCAGCTGAGGCGTATATTCGGCTTCAGGTTGCAAACGGGTCGCGGGTTTATGTGATCTACGACGTTGGGCGGAGCCAGATCGGTCCCGAGTCTAACTGGTGTCGGAATTGGCCAGGTATCCTCATCAGCTCACCGAACGATGGTAACTGCAAGGGATGGTTCAAGGCAGATGGGGCAGGTGCTGTATATATAAACTGCCACCACGTTCGTGAAATAAAGGCCATCCACGTGTGGAGGGAGCGCCTTTTACATCCGAACTCAACCGTAAGCGAGGTGGAGAACACGTGGATTGACTTGAGCGTCCGCATTGGCGTTGTGGGGCCGATGATTCGCTATGTTTTGTTCCGTAAGAATTATAGTTTAAGAGAAAATGAGATAGGAAGTGTGATGTGGGGGTTGAACGACGATATGATGGAGCTGTATGAGAAGGTGATTGACAACAAAAAAACGTGGCGTGAGAGTAAATCGTCGCACAAGATTGTGAAGTTAGTCCGTGTGCATTATGATGGGTGCGATGAGGACTACAGGAACAAGGGAGTGTCGCCTAAAGTGTACAGTGGGTTGATGAGGATGGTGATGCTGAGAAAAAAAGGCACAGAGGAGCGTCGCCAAATGCTGGAAGCTGTGCTGTCGAACTATGGCAGAGATAGTGCGCACCTCTTTGAGACTTCTATGATATGTATGTTTCTTCGGAAGGAGTTGTTTGAGAAGGTGGCGCATGACCTCGTGAAGCTTCGTGAGCCGCGGAACAGGGAGTTCCCGGAGTGTGACAGCGTGATATGTTGCAATGGCGGGGCTGAGCTTTACCCGAAGGAACTGGCGTTCATACGGGAGGGTGAAAAGCGTGAATTGAAGTGCGGTGTGTTGTACGTCCCATGTGATTCCTGTTTCCCAGTTTTGGACGCTTTTTTTGTTGTTGAGGGTGAGGCGTGGACCGTTGTGGCTCTGCAGGCGACGCGTGCCGAGCAGCATCACACGACTGTATCCAAAGTTTTGCAATTGAAGAAGGAGCTGGCCGAGCGCTTTTGCGAGTGGAACATTTTTACAGACGAACTGAGGTGGGAAATGATCTACGTGCAGCCTGCGGGTGGAAATGTCATTAAAACAAAACAATTGTGCGGAGGTGCTGGTGCAACGGAAAAGGCTGTGTTAACGTTCTGGAAGAGTGTAGAGCAGTATCAGGTGTCTCTCAAGCCAGCATCATATTTAGGTGTGGAAGCAGCTACGCATGTCAGTGAACTCATGAACATTTTTGGTCAAGCGGAGATCGAAAAAAACATAAAAAAAGATGAACAGAAGGCCTGACGGAAGACGTGATGACGCGACTTTCATTTCTCCCCCCATCGCATAGCTGTGCAGCTCTGACGTGCCAGTGGCAGCAAGGAACCAGTCACGAGCGACACACTGCACAGTCTGCATTTTCCAATAGCACATGCTCTAACGCGCAAAATGGCGCTGCGTGTAGCACGCACCTTTTATTTCCCCTCCTTTCATAATGCACACCTCTGTTATCGACACGTAACGCTATCGTTTGGCACGCTGCTACAGACCGACTCTTTTCCGCGCCATGAGCCGAACACATGAGTGAGAGTTGTCAGCGCATCGTTTGAACATCCCTTCATTAACATATGTGATATTCCAGTTGTTCCGCATTTTGGCCACCAGAGCGTCCTCTCTATTACTTCTGAGTGCTGCTGTCCTTGCCTGTGCTCGTGCGCGCGTTCGTAAACCGTAGACGAGCTTACTTTTGCGCACTGCTCCTTTTCTATTCCTCTTGACGCGGTGCGCTGTAGTTTGCCTTGCGCACAGTGCGTCGCGTTATGCTCTGCGATTGCGGCGAGCTCCTTCACCAAGGAGTCCGTTTGACGGCACGTGCTGCCTTTCGATGTTAACTCGTGTGTCTAAACGGACCTCCATTTGCGAGCTGCCGTGCCGTGTTGAAGCGCTTCGTCGTGATAGCGTGCCTTGGTGCTGCACCATTGGTCATCGCTGCGAGGAGGCGCGTGCTGTGTGAAGCCATGCTCCCTGTTGTGATACGACGCCTGATGCCCTCTTGTTTCCTGTGTGCCATGTTGTGCCATAAACGTAACGCGCAGTGGAAGGGAGGCCACACTTGCGCGTCGGCACCACGTTTTGTACGAATAGCGTGTTGCTGGTTGAAGCGCACGTGAAACTAGAGCAGAGATTCCTCACACAACTTACCGATCGGCTCTGAAGCGCATTGCCAGAGCGTTTGTTAGCATTGCTTCACCGCTGTGCTCGCACCGCCTTTGATGTCGTCCAAGTGTGCACGCGTCTTTGAGCGCCTCGCGTTGCAACTCAAAAACGAGCGACTGACGAGCAACGAAGTTGCCGACGTTACACAAGTGCAATGGACGTGGTGGTGGTCTGATGCCGCATGGTGCGTTTTTTTGTCTGGCCGGTTCCCTGAGGACACGCAACGGCACTGCCTCTGCGGGTGGTTCTCACGAATGCACTCGACATTGACGAGGATGAGGGTACTGTGTACTAGTGCACCCATGCACTGCCACGTGTCGTGTTGTGTTATCGGTCAGTGCACAGCCATTCCGCGAGGTCTGATATGCTGATGTGGTCAGCGTGTATTTTCGGTCTGTGCGACATGTGAAAGTGCGTGTGCCTTTGCCGCGCCCCTGCAATAAGTTCGCAGCATACACCGTATTGCGTATTGCTGACGCGTTCGCTGCACTAAACCTGCTCGGCGGGAGAGCGTGCAGCAATATGGGAAGCTCAGCCATCCAAACCTCCACAAGCTTAAACTGTTGTGCGTCGTTCCATTTTGTTTTGTGATCACACGCCCACCGGCGCGCTTTTATTGCCGCGTGTTTTCACTGCTGTTTTTCTGAGTGTTCACGCCGTGCCTTTTTACCTTCCTGTCTGTTTTCCTCTGTTAACGCGCTCTGCTGTGTGTTGGGTGCTGCCAAGAAGAAACAAAAGGCGTAGTAATAACCCCTCCTGTGAATGCACAAGGTCTGATAGTGTGTATAAAGCTGCGACAACGAATGGTGCTGCAACGATGCGATCGTGTGTCGCGTTCAAGGTTTAAGGTGAACAGGTATATGCGCGGCATTGCATATCTTTTGTTTTTGTTCCCATGCATGTTCACCCCTGTCAAGATGATAGTCGAGCTTTTCGCGATGCGGGCGGTGCGGTGGGGAGCGCACTCGTGCCTCTCGCAGAGACGTGACGTTAACCGGGAGCGGCTGTATTTTAAGTCGTGCCCGGCTTCTCTTACACTCTTCCACGCGGGCGGATGTTCCACTTTTTAGTGGAGCCAAGTAGTGGCGGCGCAGTGGAAGCAACGCCGTACTTGCTGCGGCGCGTAAAGGGCCAATGATGCAAAGATGTGGCATACTACAGAACCTGCGTGTATTTTCGTGTTCCGCTGATAGGCATGTGGGACCATGAGTTGTGCCAAAATAATGTTGGAATTGGAACGAAAGTGTGTGCTTTTTCCTGATAGACAAGCAAAAGACAGCGTGCCATTACGTCGTGCGTGTGAATGCGTGACAGATCTACGCTGTGGGCGTTGTGCAATGTTGAGGTGAGCGAAGACCACATGGAGTCTGAAACCTTCGGAAATTACGAAGAGCACGAATGTTGTATCTGAGTTGCTTGTGCTGACGTCCTTTAAAGGCTGGCGGTACACCGAGTTTGAACAAAGTAAGAAGCATGGCGTGTTTGTGTGGCGCGAGGTGACCCAATGGCTACAGCACGTCTGTCCCTTGCCCGTACGTGTTGGTAAGGACGCCCGGGATCGGCAAGTTGTTTGGTGTTGGGTCGTACGTGCTGCACACATGTGTGAAGCGCAACATCACGCGTGCAGATAGTGACGCGCTTGATCATTCGAGGCGAAGTGTTGCGCTTCATTATTGCTACAGTTTATGTGTGCATCCAGACAACGACACGCATTGAGTTCTCCAGCTGATGCTCACTTGGTGGCGGTTCTTTGAGCACCACTACCTTTACCTTGTGGCGGCAGTTTTCTGGCGTGTTGGTTGCGCCCGGCTGCACTCCTCGAGTCTTTATCTGTCTGTACCCCTTTTCTTAATAGTTTATTTACCTTGCGTCACTGGGTGTTATATATGCGTGACTGACCAATTGAGAGAGACAGGTGGTGCGATGCCAAGTGCGAGTAGCCTGGACGATAGTGACAGACCACTGCGACGTGGTCGAGTGAAAAGTGATGTTGCCGTGCCAGAGCAGAAACAGGTAGCGGCCACGCCAACAGCGTGGACACTTGATAGAACTGTGAGAGTTGTTTTATTGCGTGGTAATGCTACGCCTACGCATGTGAAGCTAGGAGATTTTTTTGAGTGACATTGGAGACGACATTGTCCCGGCTGAGGATGAATCTCTGAGCGTTTTTGTCAGGAGGGCTAAGGCATACATTCGGGGCAACAACAACCCCAGCCGTGTATTTAACTCACTCCGGTGCAAAGCGGAGAGCCTTTTTTACAAGGTCGCACCATTCTTGGAGAGGGATGCATTCTCACCTCTCAAGCAGTGGACATTGCAATAACGCGGTGTCAAGCCTTCTACGAGTGATAACATAAGAGATAACGTTTGGAATGTCGCCACTGCCAGGCTGAACGCAGCAGGAGACGTTGTCTGGGCAGCGCACAGGCACTATGTCGGGAATTGTCCGGAGGAAGACATAAGAGGTGGTGTTCGGAGTGTTGTAACCGGCACCCCGAGCACAGGGGTCGCTGACAGCGTACAACAGATAGCGGATCAAGAACTATTCGTGAAACGGGTGTTAGATGCTTTGCTGAGGGCCGACGTGGCAAGTTTTGTTGCCGTTAGGCTCCGCCGTCTGCAGCGTGACGGCGAGAAACGTGTGTAGAGCGTGCTCGCTAGGTTCAACGGGAGCCCGCTCCGTCTAACTAGGGGTGAGTGATTCCAAACGTCCAAGAATAGAGTCGTTGGGATGCGCGAGCACAATGTACTATACAAACGTGCCCTCGGGAGTTTTTCTGTGGTTCACAGCTTCTTTGCGGTTGAGTATCGCGAAAGGGAAAGCGAGTGAGTCACGCGAAACTCCGCACACAACAGCGATGTTTATCAGCTAAGGACCATTGCCGTTGTGCAAGCAACGAGGGGGCCCGACCACCACGTCACAACAAGGCATCTGTAAACTTTTAGAAAGAGGTTGGGGAGTGCGTCTGAGGGTGGGAATGCGTTCGACGAAGGCATGGGATGGCGGGTCGTGTACGTGCGCGATGGCAAAAAGAGACAGCTTGGAGACAGGCAGAAGTACGAAGCGGCGCATCCTCAGTGCCCCGAACAGCAAATGCCTTGGAAGGAAACAGTGAGGCAGTACGATTCGGTACCTGTGTAACATAAGCGCACATAACCCCGCGTTGGGACAATCGCTATGCACCGCGCAGATCGTCAACAGCAATGGATGGTAAGTAAAAGCATGTGCCACCGGCATTGCTCGAGCTTGCTTTTCAATCGACGCCCTCTGTTCCAGCGGGGCAATCTGGGACGCAAAGCGATGTGCGCACGCACGCCTTCTTTTAACACCGCTAGGACAAACAGCTCGCAAGGCGTGCTTTCTTTTTTTTTAGGGACTGTGACTACTTGCAAACGTGTGGACCCATGAACACTCGCCAGGCGTGACGGTGGTGAATGTTTTCCGAGAAGCGAGCGGCAGTGCGATAATTTCTTTTTTCAAGTGCATTCACACATCTGTGGCTTAAAGTGCCACCGCCGTTTCGGCATTCACCATGCAAATAATGGTAGGCGCCATTTCCCCCGACACCATAATGATTTCTGTTGAACTGAAGCCCTGGGTTGATATTTATTTTCCTGTAAATCTTTTTGGAGAAGCCACGGAAACGGTGGACTATTCTCACCTATTCAATTTGAATCTTTCCCCTTTCCTCTGTAGAACCAGTGTTTGCGGAAAGCGTTCTTAACGAAACCCGCCCACCCATCGGTCTCCACCCTAGCACGAAAGGAGAGGCGAAAAACTCTTTCCCGCCCATCCCTTTCGTTGACCGCAGCTTAAAAACACTGTCTTTTAGTAACGGAGCTGGTTTGCTTTCGTGTAATGCGTGGCGTTGCCCACATAATTGTTAATTTAACTGCACTTCCCTTCACATTACATTTTCCTTGCGAGTGGATGTTAGGTGAGGTGCAGCCTATTCGAAAATGTCTTTGCCTTCCTAATTTGTCGCCAATGTTCCGTTCATTATTATTTTGCTTGCGCATTTATTTAATTGTCTGCTGACAATTTTTGTCGTGTTGTCCGTTGATTTGCACATTCTTCACTTGAATTTATTTTTTGTGTTGTTTCAAATAAACAAGTAAAATGGAACAAAAGCAAGAAGAGGTCTGGTGCCCTTGGACCCCAGGCATGCCATCTGAGCTTGCTAAGCCAGGCTGCCATGACCTGAAGAGTGCCACCAGCGCTTATTTTTGATACGATATGTTTTTTACACTGCTGGTGCAACACCGATGCTGTGTCTGATGCTCAATTGGTCATACATCGATGATTGGCTGACCTACTGCACTGCGGTGTTGGGCGCGGTGATGCCTCTTCAAGTGGCGAATTGTTCCCATGGTGCATGAGAGCGTGGCAGGGGTTTTCATATTTTCCACTCTTAAACAGCCCTGCTACGCACCCCTCAACGTGTCGTCCTTTCTCTTCAACGCAAACTTTATCGCCCCTTCACAAAATACGGCACCTTTCCCTCGCTTGTTTGCTGTAGCATAGTTTGATGTGACACGGCGTGATGCAGGGAGTGAGCTTTTGCGTTTCGCTTGCCCAGGCAGGCAGGTCGCAGCCACACGTTGTTACACTGGACCGGCTTGGTCTCTCAACTTGTCATTGCTTGTGGTGCAAAGCGGTGTGACCAACGCTGAGGCACGGCTTGTTGTGCTGTTGCCACTGTTATTGCCGTTGTTTCTCTTACCAGCATGTCGGAATAAGGTGTTTACAAAAGGCAAGTCCCAGCCATTGGCATCTTTTATGTTTCACTCCTGCATCTACACAACAGCGCACACTTTTACGCCGTTGCGTCGTTGGAGAAGCCATGGAATGCTTCCCCCGCAGTCGCTGGAATAAAGCCTGTGAGGGAAATATTTTTCGTGCACGTGCCTGGCAGTGTGTTTTTACTTTTGCTATTATTATTTTTAGCGCGCGTGCCCGTGAGTAGGCTCGCAAGTAAATGAGCATATCCGATTTGGTACCAACAGAAAATAATGGCACCGCGAGCGTATGTAGCGTGACGGTTAGTTCAGCAGGCAAATGAGCAGTTGGTGTTGTGGTGGGGCTAAATGGGTTAACAGTTTCGTTAGTGGTTAAAGAACGCGCAACCAAATGAGTGATGACAAGTTGAGCAACGAGGCATATCAACGAGAAGAAAATTAGATGAACGAGCGATTTTTTAAATTTTCAGACCCATCTGTTTCGTCGTTGATTTGGTGCACTACTTTTGAAAATGTGAACAGGCTTTTATATATCGATGATAAGTTTGCACCGAATGGCGTGCCTGTTGTGTGTGTTGGCTGCCCCTCATTTTGTGCCAAAACGGGAGAAACATGGGGCATCTGAGTAAATGTGCGTTTATGAACAAACTCAAATGTCTCTTTTATGTTTCATTTCTCCCTTTTAACCCCTTTTCCCTTCTTTGTGGCTTTCCGCTGCTATCCACCTAATTTTTTACGAAACGAGGTTGTGGGGGTTGCTTTTTAGGAGGGCCATGTGTGTTTGTCACTGGCATGGGTGTCCTCGAGGTGAGGGACGGCGTGCACCACCTGACAATACTTCCACTGGGCACAGCGGTGCCGTTCCGTGGTTCGCACTCGAGGTGAATGCCGCCTGATCGGCGACACGTCAATTGTGCTCGGGGTCCCCCTGTTAATTATTTTATTTCCGGATGTTGCCTGTGCGTGTCATGCTAACATCATGGCAGCTCGTTTGTGAGCGAAGCACAACTGCAGCCACGTGCGTGCCAACGCGATTTTCTATTTTCACGGTAGTTGCTCGGTCCGTGTCCATTACTGGATTAAGCGGCACTGTAAACGTAGGTCGCCAGTGCATGAAATATTTCCTCACTAAGAGGTCGATATCAGCACCCTTCTTCATGGCACACGAGCGCATTTCTGCAACTGCATTTGTGCTGTCGTGCGTATATATAACAAGAGTAGTTCAACGAAGCCGACATTGCATGGGGTGGAGTGATGCCTTTTTGATGCCCCCAGGCGCTGTCTCCATGTCTTGCTCCAGACCGCACTGGATATTGTTCCCCGTGACAGACAGCCTATCGAGACCGTTTCTACTAATACTTCTAGGCACAACCGCATTGTGCAAAGTATGTCCTGTTGTGCACATCAAGCGAAGCCCTTACTGTGAGGGCGATGGGTTCATGAGCCACACTCTCTGTGCCCTGTCGTCTTTCTCCATGACTGTACCTTCCCTCGCCCCTGCACGATCTCCCCATACCATTTTGTGTTTGCTTCTATTTTTGCTTTGACAAGGTGCGGTGCTGATGGAAGCGAAAGGCATTGTGTAACTTCAATTAAGGGCAAGCGACAAAAGACTCCCTCTGAAAACACACGAGGTCAGTTTTACCAGCTTTATGGGTCTTAGTTATCACTTCACTATTTGAGAAAGGGTTTACGAATAGTTTCTCGCACGAACAACCGGATACGGTCAGCACTTGTGCACTCCGCTTATCATTTAGTTTTGTACACCTGCTACCGGCAAGTGCCTCGTCCGTCAATGACCCCACACCACCTAATTTACGAATTGTCGGAGTTACAGCGCATGGACTGAGCGGGTCCGCTTTGTCTTTAGTATGTTGTAGCATGTGTTGTGATATTTCCATTCTTTTTATTCCTTTGTCCCTGTTTCGACAACAGCAGTGCTGCCAGCGGTGGCTGTGCTGCCTGCGCCTTAGCCCCGTGGGGGCATTGGTGGTGACGGGCAGTTAGTGCAGGACTGAAGGCACAGCAGACACCAACCGGTGCCCGCGTGATGACCTGCAGAGTGAAGTGCTAGGAATTGGTTAATGGCGATGCATATGTCCTAATATCGAATGTCGACCCGCGTTCCTTGGTAATAAGTAAAGACGTTTTGGGAAGCGATTCTGGCTAGGAACGTGCAGCGGACCGTGTTGGTATCGCATGTGCTTTCCTTTCCCCATGGCAGCGGATGTTTATTGTCACAGAGCTTCCACCTGGTGGAGCCGAGTCACCATCGCTAAACGCTACGCACCGTTGGAAGTCCATCAGTAGCCAATTCTACACCCTGATGTTTGCTGTGACAGCGCATCCGAACATCATTGTGCATAACAACTCGGAGTGTTATCCCCTCGATTGCGACCAAGTACAGAAGAGTCTCAAAGCACGGACGTCTCGGAGTCGAAGGTGCCCTGCATGACGCGGCAGCGAGTGCAGGAGATGCGCCGGTCTTTGTGTGCGGAGCGCTTGTTGTTTCTTGGCATTGTGTGGCGGGGAGCAGCGTCTTGCGCTGTGTTCTCTGACTTGTGCCCGCCGGCATACTGACCTGTGGCGACAATGGTGGAAGTGCCACACGGAGTTTACTTACGCATTTCAAGTGTGTTGCTCAACTTTGTAACGTCAGTGCTGCAGAGCAAACTTGCAGTAGCGCGGTGTTAGGGCATTGAGAAGCGTGTGTGTGGCACACTCTTCTGCAGTGCTGGTCCATCACCGGCACTGGAACAACGAACACAGGATGCTGTCCGACGCTTGCCGCTGTTCTCGCAGCCTATGCGGCCGAGGGAAGTGGAGTTCCTCCGTGGCGCGTTGCGAGGAGTCGCTTGCACTGCCATTGCACTACGCTTCAGTGTGTACGCAGCCTTACTCTTTTCTGAACCGCTCGGGTTGTTATGTGTGAATGGAATGTGGCTGAGGACACTCTTTCATGGAGACCTGGCGGACAGCTGACGTGCAGGAGCATCCTGGCCATCCCTCTCGGAGACGATACACTAACCTTTGTTGGTCCGGGGCCAATGCATACCTGCGTGTGATTGAGAGAGTCGTATCATGATGCAGCTTGGCCCAGACGCCCTACTGTGTAGCTGTGCGGAAAGATGGTGTTCCGTGGCTTGGGTAACTCGAGGCTTGATTGTGACCCAGTGCCCGGTTCAGGAGATCTTCACCTCCCACTCATACGCGCGTATTGTCGTTTATGAGAAGGAACGGCAGTCGGTTTGATCTCGCTCTTTCCACTAGGGCGGATGCATCATTTATGCTGGGGACGCCATGACTCTCCTGCTGGTCCGCACCGGGAGCCTATCCGACGCGAGCGCCGATGATACCGCGCGACATCATTTTCAGGCGAACGCTGTCCACTCCCACATTTTACTTGTACGCGGATCCACGAAGCATTGCGATAGCTGTTCACGACATCCGTGCAGCCAAACGGCTGACGAAACACAACAGGCTGCGATGCTTCGTTCTGGCCAGTTTGCGTTTTACAGTGTTGCCATACATTTCACAGCAGTAAATGACTAAGGCCCAACTTGTCTACTCTTGTGCAGTCCCAAAGCCAAAGCGTTGCCATTGGCGGTCATGGGATTGACGGGACCTGTGGTGGCCGTTCGAAGGAACATCTGAGACAACACCTGCACGCTCATGTGTTTGTATGCACAACGGGTTGTGTGCCTGTGGTTTGCTTGGTTTTCGTTTTCTCATTGATGCATCCAAGGCCACGATTCCGTAGTCCCCAACCGGAGGCTGCTGCGTGGCATGCTTGACTGCTTGTGGCACGAGCGAGTTGTTTTGCGGATGAGGTGGTGTGTCGCTTCACCCACTTGCCTCTGTTGTGTTTCTTCCCATTTTCTAGTTGGAAAGGGGCACGCTGGTGCTTGCCCGCCTCTCCATGCAGAGCTGGCGAGTGGTCAATGCCGGGTGGTGCTGTTCTCCGCCCGCAGCCGTATCTCCCTGTGGGGTGTGGTTTGTTACCGACAGTGTGCTGTGCGCGTTTCGCCTCGCAGCGGGAGGGTTGTGATATGTCAGCTGAAGACAATTGTTTTGGGAGGCTGCATTACGCAGTTGCCCCGAGCACTGGTGTTTCGTGGCTCACTTGTAAGTTTTATGGACCGCAAAGAAGCTGTCGAAGTGGAAGGATTCAGACGTTCCACGCGTGCGGCAACCTCAAGGGCTTGGGGCTCGGTCACTTTGGGCGCTTGGTCTCTTGTAAAAATGACTGTGGTCCTCTGCGGCATTGTGTCGCTTTGAATGGTGCACTCTTGCCTTGATGCCCACGCACAATGCCGCTGGAAGGCATTGCATCCCACGCGCCTCCCCTAAGAAGTTTTTGCTTACAAGCGTTAGCACAAATTTGTCATCCAGCTGTGTGAGCGTGCATTGGTCCTGTCTCTGTCCTCCTATCTTTGCAGTCACCGCGGTGCGTAAAGCTAGGAAACAGCTACGCTGAGGAACGAGTAGCCTTGACTGTTTGCCTCAGATGAGCTACTGAAGTTACCTGTTGCGTCTTTGTCATCACCGGCTTGCTCTCTTCACATGCAGAGATGAAGCAAGCCTGCTCTGCGACAGCTGTAGATGCATATTGTTGCTTGAGGGTAACCATTGCTTGGTGCAGTTGCGCCTACAGCCTCACCGTATGGTGCGATGTGACTGGCTTGATGCACCCTGCGTGTGTGACCACGCAGTGCGCGCGCAGTGCCGTATTGTACCCGCTACGTTGTGTGCAGCCAACGTGGAGCTTGTTCCACGCAGTAATGGCGGATGCGTGCGCGTCGTGTCATTAATCGGCGCTGTTTTTGTTTGTTGGTCATATCTGTCGTTGGTATTGCTTGCCCGTGGTACGCATCCACCCTCCTTGTTGCCGGGACGGGATTGCACTGGGAGAGCGTTGTGCGCACGTATGACACGGTGCCTAAGATGACCCCGCACACTTGCATTCTGCCCTTGTTGACGCGTTCTCTGGCTAGCTCCCCTTCTCTAGCCGCCATGTGCACTTCCACTCTTCGGCACGTTGCACCGGCAGTCAATGGAGGCATAAGGCACGGCGTGTGTTGTTGGCAGTGGTGCCCGTTTGGTTTGCACGTGACACCCTTCCGGACGAAGCAGGGCCCTTTCGAATGGACGAGGTGCTACGAGGACACAAGGTGCCGACACCAGAACCCGCACCACCCGGATCGTGTGACTGGGTGCCACTTGGCTCCTCATGCGTGGCGTGTTGTGGCTGCCAATCCGCCGTGATGTTATGCGGCTGACAACATCACAAGTTGTGGAAGGCGTCTTGTCAGCGCGTGGTGTCTCGCTGGTCACTGTTCATGTGCTCTGACGAGCATTTGGTGACAGTGTTTACAAAATGCACGGGGGCGTAAAGCTCTTGTGCTGAGTGACTGTTGAACCGAGTGGCCCCGTGCGTGTTTGGCACGGAGCGCTGGCGTGCCCTGGCGTCACGGGTGCCACACCTTGGGTCATGCGGTTTGCCCCCCTTGCTGGCAAAGCGACGCGCGTCTGCACTGCGTTGTCGCACTTGCCTTGCGTTCCACAACCGGAGCCCTACCCGCAAAACGCGAGCGAGTCAGAAGTCGTGCGTGGTGGCGAGACTGCATGCAACGCGGCGGGCCGAGCAAATATGGTCGTGTGGAGGCATTTCTGATTGGTGCGCCTGTGCACTCATTCGCGCAGTTGTTAGGCCGATGTGTTTGCGTGGCATTTTTGTACGTGACTGTTCGCGTGCCGCGGCGGCGTCGGTGTCGGGGCCGGGTGAGCTCCGCATCGGCAACAGCTGGGAGGAGACTTACGAGATGGCGGGGCCAAACGCCGCGATTGGCAGGCACGTGATGCATTCGTTGTCCTTCTCAAAAGGCCTGCGGTGGGGCGATCGCCGGGTTGACGGGATGTGGTGCGCCACCGCCACGGGTGCGTCGCTGTGCATGTGCGCCTGAATGGGTGAAGGCAGACGTCGTCGGGTTTTATTAACGTAGACGTTTTTCCATTGCTTCCATGCGTAGCGCGAGGGATCAGTGTGCGCGTTTCAATGGCAGCGCGACGAGGAGGGAACGCGGGGTCACGGGCACGCCTGAGAAGCAGATGGAGAAACTGGCAGTTGCACCGAGTGGACGGAAGACGACAAAGCGGCTGCACACTGCAGGGGCGCGCGACTATGCTGAAGTCGTTTCCTCCTCGAGGTGTCGTTTGTTTGGAGTTTTTTTGGAGGTGGATTGCTTTGCTGTTGTGGCTGCGTGGAAGCGCCACTTGCAGTGAGTGACGTGGGTCGGGGGACATTTCCGTTTCTTGGACCCGGCCACAGTGGAATAATGTTTGTTGCAAGCAAAACACAAAACGGGGTGTTGAAGAGCATGCGGATGTTTTGCCGAGTGCTCCAGTGTGAGCATGGCCAACATGGTGACGCTGGGTGCGCCTGGTGCACCTCTAAGGACTTGTGTGGAGACAAACGCCCACTGCTCCTTGAGGACACACTTTGGTTCAAGGACCGTCACGGGTGGCATCATAATAGTCTGATGCCCTTCGCTGGGCACGTAGGCTTTCGTCACTCGTGTAGCAGCATCCTGTCGACTTGACAGCGGGGACGTTTAGCTCGCTGGCATCGCGTGTCGTAGAAACGCTTTACGGTGGCGCCACCGCTGCACACAGTGACGATGGGCGGCGCGCGCTTGAAGCAGTTGATGACCACGTAGTCAGCATGATCGCACATTCCAAGGTGCCAGGGATGCTGTTCTGCAAGGCTAGCCGCCAGTGCTTCATGATGAGCAGGAAAGGTGCGTAGGGCGTGGCGGTTGTCCCTTAGGAGCCTCGACTCTTTGGGGCTCATGCAGTGCCTCTGCGTTCCGCGGAGTGGCAGTGTGCACCGCGACGGCATGCGCACGGGCTCGGCATTCCCCTACTAAGCGCAGGCGCTTGCAGGACCAGATGAGGATACGCACAACAGCCGAGGCAGGAAGCTGTGATGGAGCACTGCGATGAGAGTGTCTTGAGGCTGTGTCGCACTGAGGCGGGCATTTGGCTGCCGGCTGTTCGTAAGCGTGCTGTGCATAGACGCTTGCCTTTCACTTCGCTCATGCGTGTTGTGCCGACTGGTGTCCTGACGAAGCTGCTGAACGGTGCGGTGGCGTTGGAGGACGACATGCGCTGCGAGGGTGTGGATGGTCTGTGGCGTGCTGGTGGATGACTTGCGCCTACCGGGCCAGTGGACGGATGCGGAGGCATTTCACCCTGGTACGTGTGACAGCGCCACAGCTGAGCTGGCGTGGCGCACGGTTGCTCTGAGACTGTGCAGTGCAACGCTCGGCGAGTTTGGTGGCGAGTGTGTGCTACTTTCCAAGTGGCAATCAGAAGATTCTGTGGCGCAGGTTGTTGGGGTGGCATGCTGGGTGGAGGGCGGTGCCTGCACCGTGGCTGTTTCTCGAATGCGTTTGCATGTTGTGTTCAGTTGTTTGCAGGCTCTCTACCCACGCGTGAACTGGGCACTGTGACCTTGACCCGTGGGCCGCACACTGGATCGACAGTTTCCCATTTGGCAGACCTGCGCAGGTGTTCATGACAACATTTTTTGCGCATCTTGTGGAGTTGAGGCGAGAGCGACTGAGATGTACACGCGTTTATGAGCATGTTTACATTTTTTCTCACGGCGCAGGCGGTCGCGCGATGATTGTTGAGAAGTGATGCCTGTGCGAGGCCGTGCCAGGGCAATCTAGAAATTATCTTGCTCACCTCCGAGAAAGGTTGGTCACGCGCATGTGTTGGACGACCATCGGCCGACAAGGATCGTCGACTTGAGGTGTTGGTGGGGCCGGTTGTTGGGTGCGCCGTGTGCACCCTCCATCTCCCGAGGAAATAATTCTTTAAGCTGCCCGAGGACCGAACGCGGTGTTTGAACTCCTTTGCCATTGTTGTTCTTGTTGCCAGGACGTCCTGCATTGGTGAATATTTTTGTGCCATGTCGTGCCCGCTTCACCAGTTGTTGCGGTATGGAGCTGGTGTTGTTGATGCTGCAGCATGTTTTGTAGGGCTACGCGCGTAAATTTGTGTAATGGGAAGCCAAACGAATGTGGCTGTGGGGCACCGTACGAAAGCCAGGCGGAGGCTGAGAGAGCCATTCCCACAGCATTCAATGACGATTTCGGAGGCCACTTGTCTCACAACGCCTGCAGCGGATGGGCGCGGGTATTCGTGTAGAGATCTGTTTGAAACTAAATGGCATTGCACTGTGATGACGCTTACCAGCGAACGTGGCCTGAAGGTCTGTGCTGCTTGACGACAACCGCTTTCACTCAAGCTGTATTCGGACATCACTGACGAGCTGCGTGAGGATTATTTATGAGTGCGCGCCCATGAGACAACGAATTAGGACTGGTGCTCTTGCGCGGCACGTGTTTGGGCATGGGCATTTGGTCACAGACACACTTAGTTGGAGAAGACGATTAGTGGAACTTTCCAGTTACTGACAGATACGTGGTTGGTGCGCGGCGATGTACCAGCGGAGCGTCACGGAGGCGTGGCAGTGTTTGCATCTGCGTGCGTACTGTCTCAGCTGGAAGCGACAGTGTCGTCTCGAAGTGTGGCTTGCGCGATGTCCGGTGGTGCTGTGTTGCCATTACTTTCATAAAGCCGCACGCATCTGCTGCTCACGTGCGCTCGATTGTCGGTGTAAGCATGGACCCTCGCGTCGGGCTGGTAGTGCGATTTAGCGATGCGCGACTGCGAATGTTCCGCTAGCGCGGTTTTGTGCTTTGCTATTATGTATCACATGCCCTTGTTGCGAGATCTGCACGTGTCTCTGCACTTGTCTGGCAGCCATTGTGAGGATGCAAACGCCCATACCCACTGTGGTGAGCGACAACCGCGGCGCTTCTCACCCCCCTGCCAGGCTGCCTGCCCCACGCAAGGCTGGATCGTTGGCCTCAAAATTTTCCATTTGAACTTGACGTGTTCCTGTTGGTGTGTGAAGTTCCTGAGTTAGTTTGTTGTCGTCGCTTTTGTGTGAGACTTGTCGCCTGGGAGAAGCGTATCAGAGCGTCGGTGCGTGCACTGACGACGAAGCGAGCGCTGTGTGTAGGAATGGTCGCGCGTGTGGAAGCCCTTGGACGAGACTGTTTCCAGCATTGTATTCTCGATGCATTGCAAGCGATGCACCTGGCTCACACGATGTTCCTTACTTCCCTTGTGACACACGCGAGGCGAGCTGCCAGCTGGCTGTTGCACTGTGTGGCCAGCCGCACGAGTGGGCAGCTAGTGGCGTCATGGTTGGGTGGGAGTGTTGCCCTGCTATCTTGGTCCGCCTACTTTTCCCATTGCCCTGGTCTCGTCAATTCAAAGGCGTCGAACACACGGGACTGTCAACTGTCGCTGCACGCGAGATCGCCTGTGCGGTGCCTCGGTTAGTGGAGTGCGCTTCTGTTTGCTTGCGGTGGTGCGCGGGCGTTGTGTTTGCTGTCGACGAGGGCTCGTGGAATGTAGTGGTTGCGCCGCTGACCGATTTGCGTGCCGAGATGGCCCGGTGGTCGAGTGTGCGCAGAGAGAACGCCGCTCGCCCGTGCACTGCTGGATTTGCTTGCGAGGCGGGCGCCACGTTGGCGGGACTGTAGGCTGACGTGCGGCGCATTTATTCGCGCACGTGCGACCTCGGTTTGCGGATGGAGAGCGCGGATTTGTTGCTGAGTGCGTTGCTGGAGTGTGCTGCTGACGAGCTCGGTAGTTGGGACTGGCTGTGGCGAGCTGAGTATGTGCTTGCGAGCGAAGGCTTTGAGAGGTTGTTGAGGGGCGTGAGGCGGACGCCCTGGAAGGTGGGGCCGCCGTTGAGCGCTGCGCGCGATTGCTCGGGGAGGGCGGAGGGTGCTCTGACCCAGGCGAGGCAGAAGGCGAATGAGGTGAGGAGAGTGCTATGCGGCAGCTGGTGCTGTGTGGAGCGCTTGAGGCGAGCGCGTTGCACAGGCCATCATTCGGCTACTGTGGTCACCTTCGCACACATGCGCCCCGCACGCGTCTGGTGAGCACGAGACGCGCCACCCCCTCGGCCCAGCCGTGCGCTCACCAACGCCCCCCTTTTGCTAGCACCCCCGCGCTCGCACCGCCACTGACCGCTGCGCACCACAACTTGTTTCACAGCAACCTATTCCATGCGTCTCGTTTCTTCGCTATTTCCTTGCCGCTAGTTTATTTGCTCTAGCGTGAATTTTCGGTGCGTGCTCGAAGCGGGGAGACCAAGGTGCAGTACATGAACACAGGCATGGCTGGACGTGGCAGACAAGACCAGGGTGTTGGGGATGAGCCTCCTTTGGAGCAGTGCGTTTGGAGGGCGCGCCGCACCCGGTGTGGACGCTGCACAGCAGTGTGGGGGATGTCTTGCTGCGTGGTGCTCGACCACCCGAGCAGGTGCCGCTGAGCGAGTGTCTCGTGCGTGTTGGCTGCCGGGCAGCGGACATTGACGTTGACGTGAGGATGGACGATGTGATACGTGAACCGGAATTATACATCCCCGACGCGGACATGCGCACGCGCGTCCTGAACCTTCCCGAGTGTCAGACGTGCGCGCTCGTTTGCAAGGTTGTTCCGCAGCTTGAACGAAACGGAATAACGAGTGTGCTGCAGTGGGGTGGTGCTGGAAATGCCGTCGCCAGGCACGCAGTGAGGAACGCAGTGGCGGATGACGGGCTGTGGAACACGACGCGTTGCCTGCTGGACGCCGCGTTTAGTGCTGCCAAGGACGCTGATGCGAGGGAGAGAGCTGAAAGGATGGTGGAAAAGATAAGCAGAAGAGTGGAGAAGGAGAGAGTTGAGAGGGCGACAATCGGAGATGAAATGCGGAGGGAGTCTCTTATGATTACGATGGAGAGACAAGATGATTTGACTAAAATTCGAACTGAAATACTTATAAGGGAGTTAATTAAGAGCAAGAGAATAGGGGATAGAGAGTTGAGAGAACTGAGAGAGCGACAATCGAATGTGAAATGCTGTGTTAGTCTCCTATGATTGTAATGGAGAAGCAAAATGGTTTGAATGGAATTGAGATGTGTGCTAGGAGGATGGGTGAGGTCGAAGGCATGTACAGCTCCGTTGTGAGTGCGAGGTGCGCTCGATTGTCGGTGTAAGCATGGACCCTCGCGTCGGGCTGGTAGTGCGATTTAGCGATGCGCGACTGCGAATGTTCCGCTAGCGCGGTTTTGTGCTTTGCTATTATGTATCACATGCCCTTGTTGCGAGATCTGCACGTGTCTCTGCACTTGTCTGGCAGCCATTGTGAGGATGCAAACGCCCATACCCACTGTGGTGAGCGACAACCGCGGCGCTTCTCACCCCCCTGCCAGGCTGCCTGCCCCACGCAAGGCTGGATCGTTGGCCTCAAAATTTTCCATTTGAACTTGACGTGTTCCTGTTGGTGTGTGAAGTTCCTGAGTTAGTTTGTTGTCGTCGCTTTTGTGTGAGACTTGTCGCCTGGGAGAAGCGTATCAGAGCGTCGGTGCGTGCACTGACGACGAAGCGAGCGCTGTGTGTAGGAATGGTCGCGCGTGTGGAAGCCCTTGGACGAGACTGTTTCCAGCATTGTATTCTCGATGCATTGCAAGCGATGCACCTGGCTCACACGATGTTCCTTACTTCCCTTGTGACACACGCGAGGCGAGCTGCCAGCTGGCTGTTGCACTGTGTGGCCAGCCGCACGAGTGGGCAGCTAGTGGCGTCATGGTTGGGTGGGAGTGTTGCCCTGCTATCTTGGTCCACCTACTTTTCCCATTGCCCTGGTCTCGTCAATTCAAAGGCGTCGAACACACGGGACTGTCAACTGTCGCTGCACGCGAGATCGCCTGTGCGGTGCCTCGGTTAGTGGAGTGCGCTTCTGTTTGCTTGCGGTGGTGCGCGGGCGTTGTGTTTGCTGTCGACGAGGGCTCGTGGAATGTAGTGGTTGCGCCGCTGACCGATTTGCGTGCCGAGATGGCCCGGTGGTCGAGTGTGCGCAGAGAGAACGCCGCTCGCCCGTGCACTGCTGGATTTGCTTGCGAGGCGGGCGCCACGTTGGCGGGACTGTAGGCTGACGTGCGGCGCATTTATTCGCGCACGTGCGACCTCGGTTTGCGGATGGAGAGCGCGGATTTGTTGCTGAGTGCGTTGCTGGAGTGTGCTGCTGACGAGCTCGGTAGTTGGGACTGGCTGTGGCGAGCTGAGTATGTGCTTGCGAGCGAAGGCTTTGAGAGGTTGTTGAGGGGCGTGAGGCGGACGCCCTGGAAGGTGGGGCCGCCGTTGAGCGCTGCGCGCGATTGCTCGGGGAGGGCGGAGGGTGCTCTGACCCAGGCGAGGCAGAAGGCGAATGAGGTGAGGAGAGTGCTATGCGGCAGCTGGTGCTGTGTGGAGCGCTTGAGGCGAGCGCGTTGCACAGGCCATCATTCGGCTACTGTGGTCACCTTCGCACACATGCGCCCCGCACGCGTCTGGTGAGCACGAGACGCGCCACCCCCTCGGCCCAGCCGTGCGCTCACCAACGCCCCCCTTTTGCTAGCACCCCCGCGCTCGCACCGCCACTGACCGCTGCGCACCACAACTTGTTTCACAGCAACCTATTCCATGCGTCTCGTTTCTTCGCTATTTCCTTGCCGCTAGTTTATTTGCTCTAGCGTGAATTTTCGGTGCGTGCTCGAAGCGGGGAGACCAAGGTGCAGTACATGAACACAGGCATGGCTGGACGTGGCAGACAAGACCAGGGTGTTGGGGATGAGCCTCCTTTGGAGCAGTGCGTTTGGAGGGCGCGCCGCACCCGGTGTGGACGCTGCACAGCAGTGTGGGGGATGTCTTGCTGCGTGGTGCTCGACCACCCGAGCAGGTGCCGCTGAGCGAGTGTCTCGTGCGTGTTGGCTGCCGGGCAGCGGACATTGACGTTGACGTGAGGATGGACGATGTGATACGTGAACCGGAATTATACATCCCCGACGCGGACATGCGCACGCGCGTCCTGAACCTTCCCGAGTGTCAGACGTGCGCGCTCGTTTGCAAGGTTGTTCCGCAGCTTGAACGAAACGGAATAACGAGTGTGCTGCAGTGGGGTGGTGCTGGAAATGCCGTCGCCAGGCACGCAGTGAGGAACGCAGTGGCGGATGACGGGCTGTGGAACACGACGCGTTGCCTGCTGGACGCCGCGTTTAGTGCTGCCAAGGACGCTGATGCGAGGGAGAGAGCTGAAAGGATGGTGGAAAAGATAAGCAGAAGAGTGGAGAAGGAGAGAGTTGAGAGGGCGACAATCGGAGATGAAATGCGGAGGGAGTCTCTTATGATTACGATGGAGAGACAAGATGATTTGACTAAAATTCGAACTGAAATACTTATAAGGGAGTTAATTAAGAGCAAGAGAATAGGGGATAGAGAGTTGAGAGAACTGAGAGAGCGACAATCGAATGTGAAATGCTGTGTTAGTCTCCTATGATTGTAATGGAGAAGCAAAATGGTTTGAATGGAATTGAGATGTGTGCTAGGAGGATGGGTGAGGTCGAAGGCATGTACAGCTCCGTTGTGAGTGCGAGGTGCGCTCGATTGTCGGTGTAAGCATGGACCCTCGCGTCGGGCTGGTAGTGCGATTTAGCGATGCGCGACTGCGAATGTTCCGCTAGCGCGGTTTTGTGCTTTGCTATTATGTATCACATGCCCTTGTTGCGAGATCTGCACGTGTCTCTGCACTTGTCTGGCAGCCATTGTGAGGATGCAAACGCCCATACCCACTGTGGTGAGCGACAACCGCGGCGCTTCTCACCCCCCTGCCAGGCTGCCTGCCCCACGCAAGGCTGGATCGTTGGCCTCAAAATTTTCCATTTGAACTTGACGTGTTCCTGTTGGTGTGTGAAGTTCCTGAGTTAGTTTGTTGTCGTCGCTTTTGTGTGAGACTTGTCGCCTGGGAGAAGCGTATCAGAGCGTCGGTGCGTGCACTGACGACGAAGCGAGCGCTGTGTGTAGGAATGGTCGCGCGTGTGGAAGCCCTTGGACGAGACTGTTTCCAGCATTGTATTCTCGATGCATTGCAAGCGATGCACCTGGCTCACACGATGTTCCTTACTTCCCTTGTGACACACGCGAGGCGAGCTGCCAGCTGGCTGTTGCACTGTGTGGCCAGCCGCACGAGTGGGCAGCTAGTGGCGTCATGGTTGGGTGGGAGTGTTGCCCTGCTATCTTGGTCCGCCTACTTTTCCCATTTCCCTGGTCTCGTCAATTCAAAGGCGTCGAACACACGGGACTGTCAACTGTCGCTGCACGCGAGATCGCCTGTGCGGTGCCTCGGTTAGTGGAGTGCGCTTCTGTTTGCTTGCGGTGGTGCGCGGGCGTTGTGTTTGCTGTCGACGAGGGCTCGTGGAATGTAGTGGTTGCGCCGCTGACCGATTTGCGTGCCGAGATGGCCCGGTGGTCGAGTGTGCGCAGAGAGAACGCCGCTCGCCCGTGCACTGCTGGATTTGCTTGCGAGGCGGGCGCCACGTTGGCGGGACTGTAGGCTGACGTGCGGTGCATTTATTCGCGCACGTGCGACCTCGGTTTGCGGATGGAGAGCGCGGATTTGTTGCTGAGTGCGTTGCTGGAGTGTGCTGCTGACGAGCTCGGTAGTTGGGACTGGCTGTGGCGAGCTGAGTATGTGCTTGCGAGCGAAGGCTTTGAGAGGTTGTTGAGGGGCGTGAGGCGGACGCCCTGGAAGGTGGGGCCGCCGTTGAGCGCTGCGCGCGATTGCTCGGGGAGGGCGGAGGGTGCTCTGACCCAGGCGAGGCAGAAGGCGAATGAGGTGAGGAGAGTGCTATGCGGCAGCTGGTGCTGTGTGGAGCGCTTGAGGCGAGCGCGTTGCACAGGCCATCATTCGGCTACTGTGGTCACCTTCGCACACATGCGCCCCGCACGCGTCTGGTGAGCACGAGACGCGCCACCCCCTCGGCCCAGCCGTGCGCTCACCAACGCCCCCCTTTTGCTAGCACCCCCGCGCTCGCACCGCCACTGACCGCTGCGCACCACAACTTGTTTCACAGCAACCTATTCCATGCGTCTCGTTTCTTCGCTATTTCCTTGCCGCTAGTTTATTTGCTCTAGCGTGAATTTTCGGTGCGTGCTCGAAGCGGGGAGACCAAGGTGCAGTACATGAACACAGGCATGGCTGGACGTGGCAGACAAGACCAGGGTGTTGGGGATGAGCCTCCTTTGGAGCAGTGCGTTTGGAGGGCGCGCCGCACCCGGTGTGGACGCTGCACAGCAGTGTGGGGGATGTCTTGCTGCGTGGTGCTCGACCACCCGAGCAGGTGCCGCTGAGCGAGTGTCTCGTGCGTGTTGGCTGCCGGGCAGCGGACATTGACGTTGACGTGAGGATGGACGATGTGATACGTGAACCGGAATTATACATCCCCGACGCGGACATGCGCACGCGCGTCCTGAACCTTCCCGAGTGTCAGACGTGCGCGCTCGTTTGCAAGGTTGTTCCGCAGCTTGAACGAAACGGAATAACGAGTGTGCTGCAGTGGGGTGGTGCTGGAAATGCCGTCGCCAGGCACGCAGTGAGGAACGCAGTGGCGGATGACGGGCTGTGGAACACGACGCGTTGCCTGCTGGACGCCGCGTTTAGTGCTGCCAAGGACGCTGATGCGAGGGAGAGAGCTGAAAGGATGGTGGAAAAGATAAGCAGAAGAGTGGAGAAGGAGAGAGTTGAGAGGGCGACAATCGGAGATGAAATGCGGAGGGAGTCTCTTATGATTACGATGGAGAGACAAGATGATTTGACTAAAATTCGAACTGAAATACTTATAAGGGAGTTAATTAAGAGCAAGAGAATAGGGGATAGAGAGTTGAGAGAACTGAGAGAGCGACAATCGAATGTGAAATACTGTGTTAGTCTCCTATGATTGTAATGGAGAAGCAAAATGGTTTGAATGGAATTGAGATGTGTGCTAGGAGGATGGGTGAGGTCGAAGGCATGTACAGCTCCGTTGTGAGTGCGAGGTGCGCTCGATTGTCGGTGTAAGCATGGACCCTCGCGTCGGGCTGGTAGTGCGATTTAGCGATGCGCGACTGCGAATGTTCCGCTAGCGCGGTTTTGTGCTTTGCTATTATGTATCACATGCCCTTGTTGCGAGATCTGCACGTGTCTCTGCACTTGTCTGGCAGCCATTGTGAGGATGCAAACGCCCATACCCACTGTGGTGAGCGACAACCGCGGCGCTTCTCACCCCCCTGCCAGGCTGCCTGCCCCACGCAAGGCTGGATCGTTGGCCTCAAAATTTTCCATTTGAACTTGACGTGTTCCTGTTGGTGTGTGAAGTTCCTGAGTTAGTTTGTTGTCGTCGCTTTTGTGTGAGACTTGTCGCCTGGGAGAAGCGTATCAGAGCGTCGGTGCGTGCACTGACGACGAAGCGAGCGCTGTGTGTAGGAATGGTCGCGCGTGTGGAAGCCCTTGGACGAGACTGTTTCCAGCATTGTATTCTCGATGCATTGCAAGCGATGCACCTGGCTCACACGATGTTCCTTACTTCCCTTGTGACACACGCGAGGCGAGCTGCCAGCTGGCTGTTGCACTGTGTGGCCAGCCGCACGAGTGGGCAGCTAGTGGCGTCATGGTTGGGTGGGAGTGTTGCCCTGCTATCTTGGTCCGCCTACTTTTCCCATTGCCCTGGTCTCGTCAATTCAAAGGCGTCGAACACACGGGACTGTCAACTGTCGCTGCACGCGAGATCGCCTGTGCGGTGCCTCGGTTAGTGGAGTGCGCTTCTGTTTGCTTGCGGTGGTGCGCGGGCGTTGTGTTTGCTGTCGACGAGGGCTCGTGGAATGTAGTGGTTGCGCCGCTGACCGATTTGCGTGCCGAGATGGCCCGGTGGTCGAGTGTGCGCAGAGAGAACGCCGCTCGCCCGTGCACTGCTGGATTTGCTTGCGAGGCGGGCGCCACGTTGGCGGGACTGTAGGCTGACGTGCGGCGCATTTATTCGCGCACGTGCGACCTCGGTTTGCGGATGGAGAGCGCGGATTTGTTGCTGAGTGCGTTGCTGGAGTGTGCTGCTGACGAGCTCGGTAGTTGGGACTGGCTGTGGCGAGCTGAGTATGTGCTTGCGAGCGAAGGCTTTGAGAGGTTGTTGAGGGGCGTGAGGCGGACGCCCTGGAAGGTGGGGCCGCCGTTGAGCGCTGCGCGCGATTGCTCGGGGAGGGCGGAGGGTGCTCTGACCCAGGCGAGGCAGAAGGCGAATGAGGTGAGGAGAGTGCTATGCGGCAGCTGGTGCTGTGTGGAGCGCTTGAGGCGAGCGCGTTGCACAGGCCATCATTCGGCTACTGTGGTCACCTTCGCACACATGCGCCCCGCACGCGTCTGGTGAGCACGAGACGCGCCACCCCCTCGGCCCAGCCGTGCGCTCACCAACGCCCCCCTTTTGCTAGCACCCCCGCGCTCGCACCGCCACTGACCGCTGCGCACCACAACTTGTTTCACAGCAACCTATTCCATGCGTCTCGTTTCTTCGCTATTTCCTTGCCGCTAGTTTATTTGCTCTAGCGTGAATTTTCGGTGCGTGCTCGAAGCGGGGAGACCAAGGTGCAGTACATGAACACAGGCATGGCTGGACGTGGCAGACAAGACCAGGGTGTTGGGGATGAGCCTCCTTTGGAGCAGTGCGTTTGGAGGGCGCGCCGCACCCGGTGTGGACGCTGCACAGCAGTGTGGGGGATGTCTTGCTGCGTGGTGCTCGACCACCCGAGCAGGTGCCGCTGAGCGAGTGTCCCGTGCGTGTTGGCTGCCGGGCAGCGGACATTGACGTTGACGTGAGGATGGACGATGTGATACGTGAACCGGAATTATACATCCCCGACGCGGACATGCGCACGCGCGTCCTGAACCTTCCCGAGTGTCAGACGTGCGCGCTCGTTTGCAAGGTTGTTCCGCAGCTTGAACGAAACGGAATAACGAGTGTGCTGCAGTGGGGTGGTGCTGGAAATGCCGTCGCCAGGCACGCAGTGAGGAACGCAGTGGCGGATGACGGGCTGTGGAACACGACGCGTTGCCTGCTGGACGCCGCGTTTAGTGCTGCCAAGGACGCTGATGCGAGGGAGAGAGCTGAAAGGATGGTGGAAAAGATAAGCAGAAGAGTGGAGAAGGAGAGAGTTGAGAGGGCGACAATCGGAGATGAAATGCGGAGGGAGTCTCTTATGATTACGATGGAGAGACAAGATGATTTGACTAAAATTCGAACTGAAATACTTATAAGGGAGTTAATTAAGAGCAAGAGAATAGGGGATAGAGAGTTGAGAGAACTGAGAGAGCGACAATCGAATGTGAAATGCTGTGTTAGTCTCCTATGATTGTAATGGAGAAGCAAAATGGTTTGAATGGAATTGAGATGTGTGCTAGGAGGATGGGTGAGGTCGAAGGCATGTACAGCTCCGTTGTGAGTGCGAGGTGCGCTCGATTGTCGGTGTAAGCATGGACCCTCGCGTCGGGCTGGTAGTGCGATTTAGCGATGCGCGACTGCGAATGTTCCGCTAGCGCGGTTTTGTGCTTTGCTATTATGTATCACATGCCCTTGTTGCGAGATCTGCACGTGTCTCTGCACTTGTCTGGCAGCCATTGTGAGGATGCAAACGCCCATACCCACTGTGGTGAGCGACAACCGCGGCGCTTCTCACCCCCCTGCCAGGCTGCCTGCCCCACGCAAGGCTGGATCGTTGGCCTCAAAATTTTCCATTTGAACTTGACGTGTTCCTGTTGGTGTGTGAAGTTCCTGAGTTAGTTTGTTGTCGTCGCTTTTGTGTGAGACTTGTCGCCTGGGAGAAGCGTATCAGAGCGTCGGTGCGTGCACTGACGACGAAGCGAGCGCTGTGTGTAGGAATGGTCGCGCGTGTGGAAGCCCTTGGACGAGACTGTTTCCAGCATTGTATTCTCGATGCATTGCAAGCGATGCACCTGGCTCACACGATGTTCCTTACTTCCCTTGTGACACACGCGAGGCGAGCTGCCAGCTGGCTGTTGCACTGTGTGGCCAGCCGCACGAGTGGGCAGCTAGTGGCGTCATGGTTGGGTGGGAGTGTTGCCCTGCTATCTTGGTCCGCCTACTTTTCCCATTGCCCTGGTCTCGTCAATTCAAAGGCGTCGAACACACGGGACTGTCAACTGTCGCTGCACGCGAGATCGCCTGTGCGGTGCCTCGGTTAGTGGAGTGCGCTTCTGTTTGCTTGCGGTGGTGCGCGGGCGTTGTGTTTGCTGTCGACGAGGGCTCGTGGAATGTAGTGGTTGCGCCGCTGACCGATTTGCGTGCCGAGATGGCCCGGTGGTCGAGTGTGCGCAGAGAGAACGCCGCTCGCCCGTGCACTGCTGGATTTGCTTGCGAGGCGGGCGCCACGTTGGCGGGACTGTAGGCTGACGTGCGGCGCATTTATTCGCGCACGTGCGACCTCGGTTTGCGGATGGAGAGCGCGGATTTGTTGCTGAGTGCGTTGCTGGAGTGTGCTGCTGACGAGCTCGGTAGTTGGGACTGGCTGTGGCGAGCTGAGTATGTGCTTGCGAGCGAAGGCTTTGAGAGGTTGTTGAGGGGCGTGAGGCGGACGCCCTGGAAGGTGGGGCCGCCGTTGAGCGCTGCGCGCGATTGCTCGGGGAGGGCGGAGGGTGCTCTGACCCAGGCGAGGCAGAAGGCGAATGAGGTGAGGAGAGTGCTATGCGGCAGCTGGTGCTGTGTGGAGCGCTTGAGGCGAGCGCGTTGCACAGGCCATCATTCGGCTACTGTGGTCACCTTCGCACACATGCGCCCCGCACGCGTCTGGTGAGCACGAGACGCGCCACCCCCTCGGCCCAGCCGTGCGCTCACCAACGCCCCCCTTTTGCTAGCACCCCCGCGCTCGCACCGCCACTGACCGCTGCGCACCACAACTTGTTTCACAGCAACCTATTCCATGCGTCTCGTTTCTTCGCTATTTCCTTGCCGCTAGTTTATTTGCTCTAGCGTGAATTTTCGGTGCGTGCTCGAAGCGGGGAGACCAAGGTGCAGTACATGAACACAGGCATGGCTGGACGTGGCAGACAAGACCAGGGTGTTGGGGATGAGCCTCCTTTGGAGCAGTGCGTTTGGAGGGCGCGCCGCACCCGGTGTGGACGCTGCACAGCAGTGTGGGGGATGTCTTGCTGCGTGGTGCTCGACCACCCGAGCAGGTGCCGCTGAGCGAGTGTCTCGTGCGTGTTGGCTGCCGGGCAGCGGACATTGACGTTGACGTGAGGATGGACGATGTGATACGTGAACCGGAATTATACATCCCCGACGCGGACATGCGCACGCGCGTCCTGAACCTTCCCGAGTGTCAGACGTGCGCGCTCGTTTGCAAGGTTGTTCCGCAGCTTGAACGAAACGGAATAACGAGTGTGCTGCAGTGGGGTGGTGCTGGAAATGCCGTCGCCAGGCACGCAGTGAGGAACGCAGTGGCGGATGACGGGCTGTGGAACACGACGCGTTGCCTGCTGGACGCCGCGTTTAGTGCTGCCAAGGACGCTGATGCGAGGGAGAGAGCTGAAAGGATGGTGGAAAAGATAAGCAGAAGAGTGGAGAAGGAGAGAGTTGAGAGGGCGACAATCGGAGATGAAATGCGGAGGGAGTCTCTTATGATTACGATGGAGAGACAAGATGATTTGACTAAAATTCGAACTGAAATACTTATAAGGGAGTTAATTAAGAGCAAGAGAATAGGGGATAGAGAGTTGAGAGAACTGAGAGAGCGACAATCGAATGTGAAATGCTGTGTTAGTCTCCTATGATTGTAATGGAGAAGCAAAATGGTTTGAATGGAATTGAGATGTGTGCTAGGAGGATGGGTGAGGTCGAAGGCATGTACAGCTCCGTTGTGAGTGCGAGGTGCGCTCGATTGTCGGTGTAAGCATGGACCCTCGCGTCGGGCTGGTAGTGCGATTTAGCGATGCGCGACTGCGAATGTTCCGCTAGCGCGGTTTTGTGCTTTGCTATTATGTATCACATGCCCTTGTTGCGAGATCTGCACGTGTCTCTGCACTTGTCTGGCAGCCATTGTGAGGATGCAAACGCCCATACCCACTGTGGTGAGCGACAACCGCGGCGCTTCTCACCCCCCTGCCAGGCTGCCTGCCCCACGCAAGGCTGGATCGTTGGCCTCAAAATTTTCCATTTGAACTTGACGTGTTCCTGTTGGTGTGTGAAGTTCCTGAGTTAGTTTGTTGTCGTCGCTTTTGTGTGAGACTTGTCGCCTGGGAGAAGCGTATCAGAGCGTCGGTGCGTGCACTGACGACGAAGCGAGCGCTGTGTGTAGGAATGGTCGCGCGTGTGGAAGCCCTTGGACGAGACTGTTTCCAGCATTGTATTCTCGATGCATTGCAAGCGATGCACCTGGCTCACACGATGTTCCTTACTTCCCTTGTGACACACGCGAGGCGAGCTGCCAGCTGGCTGTTGCACTGTGTGGCCAGCCGCACGAGTGGGCAGCTAGTGGCGTCATGGTTGGGTGGGAGTGTTGCCCTGCTATCTTGGTCCGCCTACTTTTCCCATTGCCCTGGTCTCGTCAATTCAAAGGCGTCGAACACACGGGACTGTCAACTGTCGCTGCACGCGAGATCGCCTGTGCGGTGCCTCGGTTAGTGGAGTGCGCTTCTGTTTGCTTGCGGTGGTGCGCGGGCGTTGTGTTTGCTGTCGACGAGGGCTCGTGGAATGTAGTGGTTGCGCCGCTGACCGATTTGCGTGCCGAGATGGCCCGGTGGTCGAGTGTGCGCAGAGAGAACGCCGCTCGCCCGTGCACTGCTGGATTTGCTTGCGAGGCGGGCGCCACGTTGGCGGGACTGTAGGCTGACGTGCGGCGCATTTATTCGCGCACGTGCGACCTCGGTTTGCGGATGGAGAGCGCGGATTTGTTGCTGAGTGCGTTGCTGGAGTGTGCTGCTGACGAGCTCGGTAGTTGGGACTGGCTGTGGCGAGCTGAGTATGTGCTTGCGAGCGAAGGCTTTGAGAGGTTGTTGAGGGGCGTGAGGCGGACGCCCTGGAAGGTGGGGCCGCCGTTGAGCGCTGCGCGCGATTGCTCGGGGAGGGCGGAGGGTGCTCTGACCCAGGCGAGGCAGAAGGCGAATGAGGTGAGGAGAGTGCTATGCGGCAGCTGGTGCTGTGTGGAGCGCTTGAGGCGAGCGCGTTGCACAGGCCATCATTCGGCTACTGTGGTCACCTTCGCACACATGCGCCCCGCACGCGTCTGGTGAGCACGAGACGCGCCACCCCCTCGGCCCAGCCGTGCGCTCACCAACGCCCCCCTTTTGCTAGCACCCCCGCGCTCGCACCGCCACTGACCGCTGCGCACCACAACTTGTTTCACAGCAACCTATTCCATGCGTCTCGTTTCTTCGCTATTTCCTTGCCGCTAGTTTATTTGCTCTAGCGTGAATTTTCGGTGCGTGCTCGAAGCGGGGAGACCAAGGTGCAGTACATGAACACAGGCATGGCTGGACGTGGCAGACAAGACCAGGGTGTTGGGGATGAGCCTCCTTTGGAGCAGTGCGTTTGGAGGGCGCGCCGCACCCGGTGTGGACGCTGCACAGCAGTGTGGGGGATGTCTTGCTGCGTGGTGCTCGACCACCCGAGCAGGTGCCGCTGAGCGAGTGTCTCGTGCGTGTTGGCTGCCGGGCAGCGGACATTGACGTTGACGTGAGGATGGACGATGTGATACGTGAACCGGAATTATACATCCCCGACGCGGACATGCGCACGCGCGTCCTGAACCTTCCCGAGTGTCAGACGTGCGCGCTCGTTTGCAAGGTTGTTCCGCAGCTTGAACGAAACGGAATAACGAGTGTGCTGCAGTGGGGTGGTGCTGGAAATGCCGTCGCCAGGCACGCAGTGAGGAACGCAGTGGCGGATGACGGGCTGTGGAACACGACGCGTTGCCTGCTGGACGCCGCGTTTAGTGCTGCCAAGGACGCTGATGCGAGGGAGAGAGCTGAAAGGATGGTGGAAAAGATAAGCAGAAGAGTGGAGAAGGAGAGAGTTGAGAGGGCGACAATCGGAGATGAAATGCGGAGGGAGTCTCTTATGATTACGATGGAGAGACAAGATGATTTGACTAAAATTCGAACTGAAATACTTATAAGGGAGTTAATTAAGAGCAAGAGAATAGGGGATAGAGAGTTGAGAGAACTGAGAGAGCGACAATCGAATGTGAAATGCTGTGTTAGTCTCCTATGATTGTAATGGAGAAGCAAAATGGTTTGAATGGAATTGAGATGTGTGCTAGGAGGATGGGTGAGGTCGAAGGCATGTACAGCTCCGTTGTGAGTGCGAGGTGCGCTCGATTGTCGGTGTAAGCATGGACCCTCGCGTCGGGCTGGTAGTGCGATTTAGCGATGCGCGACTGCGAATGTTCCGCTAGCGCGGTTTTGTGCTTTGCTATTATGTATCACATGCCCTTGTTGCGAGATCTGCACGTGTCTCTGCACTTGTCTGGCAGCCATTGTGAGGATGCAAACGCCCATACCCACTGTGGTGAGCGACAACCGCGGCGCTTCTCACCCCCCTGCCAGGCTGCCTGCCCCACGCAAGGCTGGATCGTTGGCCTCAAAATTTTCCATTTGAACTTGACGTGTTCCTGTTGGTGTGTGAAGTTCCTGAGTTAGTTTGTTGTCGTCGCTTTTGTGTGAGACTTGTCGCCTGGGAGAAGCGTATCAGAGCGTCGGTGCGTGCACTGACGACGAAGCGAGCGCTGTGTGTAGGAATGGTCGCGCGTGTGGAAGCCCTTGGACGAGACTGTTTCCAGCATTGTATTCTCGATGCATTGCAAGCGATGCACCTGGCTCACACGATGTTCCTTACTTCCCTTGTGACACACGCGAGGCGAGCTGCCAGCTGGCTGTTGCACTGTGTGGCCAGCCGCACGAGTGGGCAGCTAGTGGCGTCATGGTTGGGTGGGAGTGTTGCCCTGCTATCTTGGTCCGCCTACTTTTCCCATTGCCCTGGTCTCGTCAATTCAAAGGCGTCGAACACACGGGACTGTCAACTGTCGCTGCACGCGAGATCGCCTGTGCGGTGCCTCGGTTAGTGGAGTGCGCTTCTGTTTGCTTGCGGTGGTGCGCGGGCGTTGTGTTTGCTGTCGACGAGGGCTCGTGGAATGTAGTGGTTGCGCCGCTGACCGATTTGCGTGCCGAGATGGCCCGGTGGTCGAGTGTGCGCAGAGAGAACGCCGCTCGCCCGTGCACTGCTGGATTTGCTTGCGAGGCGGGCGCCACGTTGGCGGGACTGTAGGCTGACGTGCGGCGCATTTATTCGCGCACGTGCGACCTCGGTTTGCGGATGGAGAGCGCGGATTTGTTGCTGAGTGCGTTGCTGGAGTGTGCTGCTGACGAACTCGGCGGATGCGATGGGTTGTAGACGACGACGTTCGTACTTGTGAGTGGGCGCTTTGGGAGGTAGGTTAAGGATATCAAGCTTGAGTATTGGAAGGTGGGGCCGTCGTTGAGCGACGCACGTAATTTCCTGTGCGAGGTGAATGAAGAGAGGGCGGCGCGATGCAATGCGACGTGCGGCACTGCTGCCAGTGTCCCTGAAGAATGTGGTTGACTGTTGGCGCGACGGGCGAAGGATGCGGATGTTTAGACGTGTGGTGACAGTAAACTAATCGACAAGAAGGTGCGGCTTGTTGGTGTTGTAGAAGTGAAGATTGCTTTCGTTGGCGACACCGTGACGGTGATTGCGTGAACTGAAGGTGCTGTCCAATCGCAGTAAAGAGACAAGCAATGTTTTGCTTTTGTGAGCGGTAGCTGCGGTTGCCACTTGTGCGTGTGGCACCAGCGCCTTACCCCTGCATCGCTGCGTACCACAAATGCGAAGGCGACGGTGTTGACTGCGGTGTGAGATTCGTGGAGTATCGGTGCACCCACACAAGCCAATTTCGTGCGCATCAATATTTGTTTGTGATGGGATGTGAGACTTCCTTTACAGTTTATAAGAAGCGGAGTTGAGGGTTACCTTGAGGCCAAAGCCGCACACTATTCCCATTGCTCAGTGGTAACTGGCACTGCATGCGCAAAACAGGAGCAGTACAAGCAAACATCGAAGCGGGTCTGGTTTGTGCGCCTATCAGGAGTTACTTTTAAATCCTCTGTGCTCGCCGGGTTTGTGTTTCTTTGTGACCTCTTCCCCTCGATCCCTAATTTCTAGTTTTTCACCGAGCGGGTTTGGGTTCTTTTCATTGTGTTTAATTGCAGGAAACAGCGCTAGAGTGACGTCTGAGCGAAAGTTGGTTATTTTACGTTTGGGCAGCGGTGCAGTGCGGAATCAAGCCCGATAACGTTGCCCCTTCACGCTGCAGCAGTGTCCGCTTGCTTTTATCAGGACTCGTATGTGCGTGTGTATGCTCCCTCTCAACCCACGCTTGTTCTGGCAATGCCGGTGTGCAGGCGGTGTTCTTGTCTTTTGAGAGCAAAGCACTGGCAAGATATTCCTCTTGATATCCGCACATCATTTTTATGACGTGGATTTGCATTTAGTTATGTGCAGCGAGCATGCCGCGCAGTGGCCTCCTGGGCCGAGCGTTGCGTGTGCAGAACCCCTTCAGTGCTACCTGCCATGACACCACCGACTAGCAGCACGAGTGTCTTCATTCCTTCTCCACGTGCACAAGTCTCAAAATCCGAAGGGCGATCGCCAGGCGCGCCCTGTTATGGAGCGGCGCTATCACCTTTGGCTGCTGCAAGGTGACTGCGGGCTAGTGCGGCGGCCCGCTTAGTACTCAATGGGACAGTACGCCTGTTGTGCGCCACCATGCGGACGAGTGTTTTGTGAACGTGGCTGGCAAGCTGTTCGAGCTTTTTGAACGGGCGCGGAAGGATAGAATGTGAGCGCTTGCTAGCGCATGGGGCGAAGTGAGTGAGCAGCCCCCGCGCTTATTCACATTGTGTGTGTGTGTGTGTGTGCGCCACGACCCTCACCTCCGGATGCGAGTGCCTCGTGCGTGGCAGCTGTGTTCACCTGCCGCGCATTTGGGCGTGCATGCGGGTACTTTTGCACCACTCGCAACTGCTGTGTTTCTCTGAGCGTGACCACGCTGGTGTGGCATGCGTGCGACCAGACGTCCACCGGTGCACACAAATGACGCGGCGTCAGTCAGTTGACCGCACTCCCAGCGCATGATACACTAGGCCTTAATGAGCCCAAACACCAATTTTGTCACTTTCAAGTTGGTATGCTGGCAAGGAATGGTTACGGATGATGGTGTGTCGCGCCAACACTCCTTTACGGTGAAGCGGCCCCGAGTCGTGTTTTATTTCATGTGCTGGTGTATCGTTGCGGCTGCTGATTCACCTTATCTGCCCATTTCCGGAGGGAGAAAACAATTGCAGCGCACTTCCCGCAGTTCACTGAGTGTGGCAACGTGCCGAGTGTGCCGCGCCTTTTCAGGAGGTGCACTATCGCATTGATGTGCTTGTTCACGTCACGTAGCGTCATTTTGACGACACTTTTGGCTTGGTCGATCCTACGCCGTGATGTGCTTAGTTTGTTTGAGCGTTGCCAGTCGTGTAGTGCGGCTGCTCGTTCGGATGTCAGAGCGTTGCTTTGTCGCACACAAACGAAAAGTATGCGAAAGCGCCGCCGGGCCACTGGGACTGAGTTGTGCACCAAGCACGCGTATGCGCGAGCCCGTGCAACGCGTTGGAGGTGTCTTGCACAATCTTAACGGGCGCCCTTGTTGCTGTGAGTTTGGCGTGTTGTTGCTGCATTGTTTGCCCACACAGACGCGCCGCGTGTCTTCACCAATCCAGGTGGATGTGCGTGGCTGTTGTTTAGCAACGCTGGTGGAATGTTGTCGCGCGGGCAACTGCCACTGGAAAGAATGCGCCGAGCATGGCGTCGCGAGGCGTGCACCTGTTCGGTTGGTGTATCCCTCCTCACTACCGCATGTTCTCGTCTTTACAGCTCAGCCTGGCTGTGCACCAAACCACGCTGCTGCTTTTGCCCGTTTAATGCGCGCTTCGTGTTCGTGAGAGCGTGCCGAGAATGTTGTTCGAGCACGTGCGTTGCCTGCTCTGCCTTAGTTAGGTCGCAGTTGCGTGCATGTCGTTTCTGTCTTGTTCAGTGACTCGCCATCAGCGGTACTCATATTTTGTGCGAGCTGCTTGACGAGCGCCCGTTTTACTGCTCTGCTGTGCTCAGGGTGGTACGGCGCCGCCGCTCACGCACTATCGTGACGTTGAAGTGTTACTGTGAGATTAGAAAAACGCACTATCATATCGAGCGAGTGACGGGTCTTCTACACGCTAGTTTTATTTGCGTATCCCTACTTCCCTCACTGCGCGGCCGCGGCTCACTGAGCGAGGGATGCGGATTGCATTGCTGTGGTCCTGTGGCGCATCTTTCTCCCTTTTAGGTACCGCGCTTGTAGAGGAGCCGCGTGGCCTGTTGGCGCTGGCAGCGTATCGGATGGCAAAAGCCAAATTAAGTTTGTGAGTCATGCTTGGTGTCGTGCGGTGCCGGTGCCTGCCCTCTCCGCGGGGAGTTGTTGCAAAATACCTCCCGACCACCGACGGCGGGAGGCGAGTGATGGCGGTAGCAGTTAGCAGGCTTGTGAGTGTGGAAATATCGTGGCGCTCCGCCTCGTATTGCTTATGCAAAAATTACTGACACTCAGAGAGGCTTAGGTCTTGTTTTTGGCTTGACTGAGGGCTGCCTGTCGAGCCATTCTGCATATGGAAGTGCGGAGCGTCAAGTGTGGCAGATAGTTTGTGTGGTAGACATTATAGTTACAATAGGAACGCCTCGTTGTGTGTATGATCACCACAGTGACCAAAGGACTGCGATTGTGCAGGAACTCCGTGGGATGCGCCACGCTGCACGTGCGACTGCCCTGCTCCAAAAACACCGACCAACAGTAGAGTTCCTCATCAATGGGAATGCGACGTTCCCCTGCTGCTCACCGCTGGTCGCACAAGAGACGCACACACTTCTTTAGCCTTATGAGGTACTTGTCGTCAAAAATGTACTTCTGCAGTGCGCAGGAAGGGGGCCACTTTGCATCTTGCAGACAATGAAGCCACGAGCATCATTGCCTCTGCAGTTCGCACTGGTCCGACATTTAGGCCTCTGATTGTCCTCGCGGCGATCGTCACATCGTGAGCGCCCAGTTAGTGTAGGACGGCGCCTGCCAATTTGGTAATATCTCTGCATGTTTTGCTGTTGCGGCTGCACGGGCCTGCTCTAATGTTTTGTTGAGTTTCGTCAATATGCGCTGGAGGGTTTCACTTGTACGTCATCCTCTAGTGGCCGAAAGGTGTCTCGTCCCGTTATATTTCGTTTTTGAACCGCTGCCAGCAGCTCCGGTGACCCAGTGGGTGCCGCTTCGCGCTGTTCCGCCTCGTGGCAGTCGCTGTCACGCGATGTGTGTGTGCGTGTGTGTATGCTGCCTCTTCCGCTCGGTGCGATGTGCCAGCGAGCTGGCAATGCCGTCACGCTGTCGTACTGGTTCACCTCCGCACAGCACGTCCTACTGGCTGCATTTAACTTGTGTGGCGATTCTTATCTGGTGATGGGTCGTTTGCCCCCGCGCGGTTGTCGCACCGGACAGTTTAGCTACGCACAGCTGGAGGCGCTCGGATGGCGTTTCACAGTTTCTGTTGAGTGCCGTTGAGCGTGCGATTGCTCGGCTGTCTGTGTTCGTGTTTGTTCAGCATTTCTGTCGCGTTTTGGTTGTTTCATAGTCGACCGCTACGCCCTGCGTGTAGGAAACCGTGGTGCCCCCCCTCCTCGTGACCGATTTTTGTGCCTTCGCCCACCTCGCCCGAGTGCACGGGAGTGTCATAAGCAGCACTTTCGTGCCGTCCGTGTTCATCTGTGCTGCCGCTTCGCGTGTACTGCCGCAGCGAGATTTTTACTTTGATTCCTTGACTAAGTTAAAAGCCTAGCGGACGGGCGACGATGCGCTGCGCGTGACGTGCTTTTGCGCCGTGCTGCTGTTGTTAATGATGCTGCCGTGGCGACTGAGTTTGGTGCGCGGAGTGCAATGCGAGCGACTGTGCACGCTGAGGAATTCCTATAGAACAGGCGCGCTCGTGTTGTTCCTTCTGGGGTGGGACCGGTTGTGAGTGTCCGAGCCGGCGCCTCAATCAGCACTTCTCCGTCTCAGGTGATTATTGAGGAAGCTGTAAGTGTCACTGAGCAGGCAAATGATGCATGTCTTGTTGCGAGCAGCTCTAAAGAGAAGGACGGCCTTTGGTTGCGTGCCTGCTTCACTGGTAGTCAGATCCTGTTTATCACCTGATGCTCGGAGGTCGAGCAGTTGCGAAGAGACAGCGAGCGTGGCTAGACAGATGGCAGCGAGCGACGCCTGTCGATTCGCACCGGAGCATGGCGCATGGAAGCATCGAACGAGGATGCCGAGGAGCCATGCAACACGCTGCATTTGGCTGCGTGTGCGAGGAAACCGATGCGCATGGTCGTCGGAATCCTCGGAACATCGGGCTGAGCAAAAGAACGTGGCATCAACTGTGCTTTCATGGAGGGTCACGAGAGGTGACGCAGGCGGTTGAGGGCGTGCTGGGCAGGGTCGTAGTCGCCTTGCGAATGTTTTCCTCCGCCAGTTTGAGTGTGATCGGTGGGGAAGCGAGTTTGGGCGTGACAGCGAGGTGTGCTAACGTTGTACTGGCCACAGCACTAGCTTTTCCCATGCCTAGTGGCGCAAAGCCGTGCGGTATGCAAAATATCACGAAGCATGGGAGGGCAGCGGACTATTGGTGATGTGTTTACATCCAAACGATGCTACGCGGGCAAGCATCGCTGCCGCAAGTGCACTGCTGGGCGCTCCTCAGCTCACAGCCAGTTGACTTCTCAGCGTTGTGCTGCTGGCGCGACCCAAGGTGCCTGTGGCGCGGCAATTGGCGATGCGCTGTTCTGGCGAACAAAGGTTCAGTGTTGCGGGAATGCAGCAGCGAGTGAACGGCACCACACAGCAGCCGAGCGGTGCTCTGCTCGAGGTCTGATGCGGTGCTGTGCTCGTCAGGTGACAGTGCGCTGACACACTTCTCAATTCCGGCGAAGTGTCGCGGTGGTTGGAGGCACGGGCGAGTGTGATCGACAGCAACGTGGCTCCTGTGGATGGTGGCGCACGGCGAGCGGTGGCACGTGTGGCAGAGGAAACGGGTGTGGAGCGCGGAACACTGCCGGCAACGAACGGCGCCGTTGCTGAGACGGTGGGCTACTTGACTTGCGAGCCGTGCCTTACCTTCGCTGTGCTTGCTGCGCTTTTCGGCGGCGTGTGGCGGAGGCAGTGCGATGCGGCCGGTACACTGCAACACATGCTGCATTGTGTCAGGCAGCCGAGCATATGGCTGACGCCACCCGTGCGTGCGGCAGTGCGAGCTGGTGGGCGACACGATGGAGTGGTGCGTGACAACGTGCCATGTTTGGCGCAGGGCCTGGAGCACGAGCACATTGTCGGCTGGACACACGTCTGATTTGTGCACAAAGTATCAGCGACCACCACTGTTCCTCAGTCCTTCAATGTCGCCTTTCGCAGTTGGACTCGCCTGCCCGTGCCAAAACACCTGAATGCTGCTAGTATGCCCCTGATGTTGATGAATCGGAACGGCGCTGATGTGCTGCAGAGTAACAATGATGGCGCCGGTGTGAGGAAGTGCGAAAATGCTATGCTGTTTGGCGAATGCACGCTTCGTATCAGGGGAGCACGTGCGTCAGCGGATGTGACGGTGCGGAGTGCGCGCGACGGTTTCTCACTGTTGAGCAGCATACCGCTGCACGGGCCGCTGCTGCGGGTACCGAGCTGCATTTGGTGACGTGGCGCACTGGCTTGTCTCTCCTCGCGATTCATGCCCTATACTTCGCTCTCTCACGCCGTCTTATTCGCACTTATGCGACTTGCTGGTTGTGTCGTGTTGTATTTCTGTGACACACTGCTCATCCGCGCCGGTAAGGTGCGAGTGTTATGTTTCGTGCGTGTCGCTCGTCACCTCCTCCCTTCCTTTTGCCACCACGCGTATATACAGGTGCGCGAGTCGTTGCCATCTGTTCTTTAGTTTGCCTCCATGTGGGAGTGCGAGTGCTTGAGGTGAGACGTTGCTGCCTGCACTGTCCTGCGAATTGGCTCATTGAGGTGCCCTGTCTGCTCTTTGCGCATGGGCAGCGTGTGGTGCCGATGTGTGCGGAAGCTGTGCCCTTTCGCATTGAGATGTGCGTGTGGGACACGCGCCCAGCCCGCGAGACGCGCTCGTGCCGTTGAGCCACTGCGAAGATTTTTCACGCCTGCGTGTGTTTTACTTCGCTCGCAACACCGCTCCAGTGTTGCTTACTTCGCTGTATAGCAGAAAGAAGTTTTTGTGCCTCGTTTCTCTTTGCCTTCGTTTATTGCTGCACGTTTAGTTCGTGTTGCGCACATGGGGCCACACCATTGCCTTCGAGAGGTCATGTGCTCCCTGTCGTGTGGTCGACCGCTTGTGCTCCAACATGATTGATTGGAGCCGAGTTTCGAGACCGGCACTGTGAATAGCGCTGCCCTCGTGCTGTGTTGTTGTGCCTGCAAAAGCACTCGAGGTCGCGTTGTCCGGAGGCACGTGCCTTGCTGATGCTGCTGAGCTGCCAGTGTTACTACTCATGGGGGCATGTTTGCGTCGCCCCTGCTTGTCTTGTACCGATTCATCAACACGTGTCATCCATCGCTGCTGGTGGGTTCACACAACGCATCAGTGGGAGCGAGCAGGCGTGCTGCCATTATGTCTATTCGCCGCGCGTTTACCCGTGGCGACAGAACTGGTTTCCGTGTCTGTTGACGGCGAGGTGGCGAGTTCGAAGCAGGCAGGAAGTCGCATTACTTGGACCATTCAGCCAGCGGTGTGGGCGCAGGAAACGCCGACGCTATGAAGTGAAGCGTGCGCGACAGCAGCACTATATAGACTGGTGCTTTGTGCGGTGCCTCGCTGGCTGAAGTTCTTGCTCCGTGGATTGTCCGCCCCATGCCTGCTGGAGTGTGCTGGCTTGCTGCTGCTGCGACGCACGCGCGGTTTAGAATTCCTGCAGGGTTGTGGCGGGTGCTTTGGTGTGTCACTGCCATTTCCTGTTGCATGCCTGTTAGGGCTAGGTGGCCTCGCTGCATTCACCTCTGAAGCGTCGGCAGGGAAGTGTGCTGGAGTCACGAAGGCTGAGAGACCACGCCCCACCGTGGCCATCGCACTGCCCGTCCATCTGCGTGGGCGAGGGCGGTGGGAGGAAGCGCAGACAACTGAGGTCGCGCACAAGGCGCTGCTTGCCTGTGCTGTGGGAGCAGTCGCGCGCGTAGCGGATCACGGCCAATGCAGTGCAGACTCAAAGGGAGTGTTGTGTTGTGTCGCTGCGCTGAGGGAGCTTTTCTTCCCGCGTGGCTTGCCAGGCCCCTGAGCCGCGTGTTGAGGAGCAGGAGACTTCGTGGTGGCACTGCGGAGAGCAGCTGCGCTCGAAGCGAAAGTGGAGCCAATAGCGCTTGTGGCTGTGTTGAGGGACGCAGTGAGGACGCTTTCATAGTAGGCGGACACGTGTGCACGCAGGATGTGCCTGCACTGATAATTGCGTTGTGTGCGTTGTGACGTGTGAGTGCGTTCGGCGTCTGATGTTGAGCTCCACATTCCATTTTGTAGTTTTTGTTGCCCTTTGCCGAGATGATATGTCACAACGAAGAGAGGGCGGGGCGAGCAGCGATCCCCGTGCCCAGCTGTTGTATTTCAACTAATCCGTGACGTCGCGAGGCTGCCACTCTGTACAAGACTGACTTTCACTTTCATGAGAATAAAAATGAAGGTGTATGTGCGTGGCCGCGCGCTTTGTGAATTCCATGTCGCCACCGCCTTGAGCTATGCATCTCTTCGAACTAGCGACCTGCGGCGTGATGTGACGCTGCATGTGTCAATTCGTGTTCGTTTTGCTGGCAGTATGCTAGAGAAGGCAAAGGGCCGCCGATTGCCGCGACGCTGACGCCAGCAGGAGTGGGCGTGGTAGCGTGTTGTGGTGTGTCTGAGGCTTGTGTGCGTCGCTGGTTTGTGCTGTGCAGTGTCGCGTGACGCGCCACCCGCCCTCGCTGGGCGTGTTGTCAATTTTGTTCGTTCTTATGCGTGTGCCTTGCCACTGGCTGGTGCAGTTCCGCCTGTTTTGCAACACTTTATTCCACTTACATATCTCTTCGTCTTCCACACCAGTTTGCTTATTTTAACTATTTTTGGTGCACACTTGAATGCAGGAAAACCAAGGCAAAGGGCACCGACGCGGGCATGGCTGGACGAAAAAGAGTTGGCAGGAAAAATGAGGGTGGCGGTGCGGGTGAGCCTCCGTCGACGCGAGTGCGTTTGGAGAGCGTGCTTGCTCCACGGTGGACGCTGAGCAGCAGTGTGAGAGATGTGTTGATGGGTGGTGCCCCATCTGATGTGCTGCTGAGATATTTTCTTAAGATTGTTGGCCAGCGTGGGGCAGGCATTAATGGTGACGTGGGGATGGATGCTGTGATCTGCGAACCGGAGTTTTACATCCCCGACGCGGACGTGCGCAGGCGCGTCTTGAGCCTTTCCGCGTGCAGGACACACGCGCTTGTTTACAGGGTTGTGCCACTGCTTGAAGGAAAAGGAATAACGAGTGTGCTGCAGTGGGGCGGTTCTGATGAAAATGCTGGAGCCAAGCGCGAAGTGAGAGATGAGTTGGCGGATGACATGCTGTGGAACATGACGTGTGGTCTTCTGGATGATGCTTTTTATGCTGCTAATGGCGCTGATGCAAGGGAGAGATTTGAAAGGGAGAGATTTGAAAAGGAGAGAATCGAAAGGGAGAGAGTTGAAAATGCCAGGAGCGTAGTGGTTGAGGTGATCCATGGTGCCTTTGAGTCTGTGGTGAATGCAAGTTGGAGCCACGTTATGTCTGGCGTGGCATGCAACCCACTTGGGATGTGTGTGGTTGATGGCCGTCCTAAGAGAGTTTGGCGTGACGCTGAGGTGAACAAGACACCTTTGCAGTTCCCAACGGAAAATGTGGATGCGACGCGAGGTGATGGTCTCGAGTTGCTCGTGCTCACGTCCAAAAAAGAATGGCCCTATACGTTGTTTGGCACTCATGCCACGGCGAATAACACACCCTCCCAGATGATGCACGGCACAGACGTTGCTGTCTGAAGGGAGTCGGTGCGCGTGTGGAACATTGTGAGGGCTGATTTGGACGCGTGGCTTGAGGGTAGTAAACGCCAGCCAGCACCGTTTGTCCTCGTTGGTTCGCCAGGCGTTGGCAAGTCGTTTGGTGTTGGGTCGTACCTGTTGTACGAGCTGCTTCACTACGCACCCGGCAAACTGGACGTTGTGACTTTCCTCGTGCGTGATACGATGTACATCTTTTATTTGCCAAGCGGCGGTGAGGCTGGGCGAGTTGAGTGCTACAAAAAGGATGATGGAGTGGATCGTGTCATGGAACTTTCGCGAGCCGGGAAGCGTGGCTACATGATCCTCGATGCGAAGAAATATGTGGGCCTGCCCACGGACTTACCCAGCGAGTCGTGGGGCAGCATTGTGCTCAGCTCGCCAAATAAGAAGAACTACAAGGTGTGGGACGAAACGAGCATGTGCTCGAGGTTCCTTTTTATCATCCGCTACCGCGCGCGCGAGATGAAGGCGTACTTTGCGTGGCTGTGACGCGCTGACCTCGCGACTGCCGCGGGAAGTGCTGGCCTGCGCACGGAGCTGGAGGGGTCGTGGCGCGTCATGGAAGAGCGCATGCGTGCGGTTGGCCACGCACCGCGGTACGTCTTTAACGGTGCAAAGTATGGAAGGCGAAAGGGAGAAGCTCAAGCGGCACTTGACGAGCTGGTTAACACCGATGTGTCATACTTCGTCGATGTTTTTGCAAGAACTTTAGAGTGGAAGGATGACGGCGCCGAGCACTCTTGTGGACCTTGTTCGGCTACACGACGGTATTGATGAGCGCTGCGGGAACAGACCCGTGTCTGTGGTGGTGCGGGATGGAATGCTTAAGTGCCTGGGTGAAGCTGTTGCGAGCGATCCCAGGATATTCAACCCCGAGCATCACGCAACAAACAGTGGCCTTGTGTTTGAAATCCTCGTGCTCGCCGCGCTGCGGCGTCCTGCGTCCGCCTGGAGGCTCTTTCGAGGCGTTAATTTTTTAAAGGGCGTAAGGGAAGTACGAAGACAATCTGTTTTGGAGACAATTGCCCTCGCAAGCCTTTTGAATAACTAATTCACCTTCAGGCGTGTGGAGCTCCTTTACAACAGCTGCAGTCCAGAGAAGAAGACCGCGTGCGAGCCCATGGTGCTGTACCGAAAGTACTGCGACAACTACCCTGTGATCGATGGGTTTTTCGTTGTGGAGGGCCACCCTGATCAGGCAGGGCGCGTAGGTGAGGAGCGCGGTGTGGTGCAAAGGACGGCGGTGCTGCTGGTGACCCTGGCGGCGGAGCACTACACTGAGACGAACAAGTTGATGCTGCTCAAGAAGGCGCTGCATGCACAGTTCACGAACTGGGAGGACTTCACGCGCGACGCACAGTAGATGATTTACTTCCAACCTGATGAAACGGAGAAAATGACCACCAGGCAGCGCTGCTCCATTTCCCAAGGGATGGAAGGGAATGCGGGCCACGCGAAAGAGTACAGGTTTTGGAACACGAAGGTGCGGCAGTACCAGAAGTCTGTTAGTAAAACTGTGCCATCCGTTTGTGCGCTGCTTCCATTAAGTTGATGACGTGCATCGCAGTGTTTGATGGCCATGTCGTGGGTGGTGTCGACGGATTTCGCACAGCACTTCTTTGCGAGCACCGTGTGCACGGCGTGGCCGCCGCGCTGTTCGTTGTCAGCACGCTCGTCGCGGCGCGTCCCCACTTCCCGGTGGTGCTTATGCAGACATGTGAGCGTGCGCCCCCTGACATGTCCACGGCCAGCTGTGATTCCCCTTTTATCTTCAGTGATTTACCCACAACAGTACATTACTCCTTCCACTGACTCTCCAGGTATCAGAACTAGGAGAAGGTTGTGAAGGCCTCCGTTTTTACCTTTTTTTTCTTTTTGGTTTTCTTTTTGTTCTACGCTCTTACACCCCGCTGTGGGTCTTTGCTTCACATTTGAAAGCTCCTTCCTCGTAAACACCGCAATTTGCATTATCGCTAAAATCTATTTCTGCTGTTCCATATTCGTCATTTAAAAGTGCAGACGCGTTCGCAGCGCCTAGTTACTGCCCTACTGCTCGGGTCGGTAGGCGGAGATGTTTTTATACCTCTAACATCTCTCCAGCGTTTCCGACCTGAGTGTGGAGTTGCGCTGGATGTGTTTTGGTCGCTGTTTTCGCTGACAGACGAAGGCATCTTAGTGTGCATTTAATTGGATAATTAATAATATCTTATTCCGCACTTTTGTAATCTTTACCGGTTCGTTTCTTCCATCCACTTGACTGTGTGTGCCGTCTTTTCCTCATGACAGAGTGTGTGCCCCGCTGCACTTGACCTGCTCTGCTGTGCGTTTGTGCTTTTGGAGCCCGTGCAGATGTTGCGCTTCTTTCCATTTTCTCAGTTATGTATGGAATGGTAGCGTGCAAAATAGAAGTTGGGTGGTCGCATAAAGAGAAGATGCGAATTCAATGTGTTCTTAATTGGCATTTATTGTCCTTTGTGGCTCCCCTGAGAGTGGCGTGCGCGCACCCACGTGCTTCGTCTTGACGGTGCCCGGGTGTGACGGCATGTGTTGTGTCGTGATTGTGTGCCATTGGACCATGTATGGAAATCACATGTTAACTCTCACTCGCTTGACTGGATGCGGCGTCTCGAGACGGTTGTAAAGTTGTGGATGGTGCCGATGCGCAGTCGGAGAAATAGATATGGACCCTATTGTGGGTATTATCTAGTGAGCACCGCTGGCGCTTGATTTTAGCTCAGAGAAGCGAAGCCCACCTTGATCGCCGTCTACGTACACGGGCGCATCGTGGCATGCACCCGTTAACCGCACTCAGTCTTGTGCCTGCGTGCCGCCAAGTGCTTGCGCTTCTGTATTCGTTTTCTACGCTGATATGGAGGGACAGTTGCGTGAACGGGTGGAGTTATGTATTTGGAATTGGCAAGGGCATGGTGCTCTGGCACTGACAGGAGCTGCTTGTGCGCATAGCTGCGAGGCATGGTTGTAGATCGAGTGCGTTGTGTGGTTGTGTGTGCGGCGCCGGGCGGTATGTGAGCTAAGTGTATGGGTCGGCGACAGCAGCTTATCGTGCTTTGATCGCTTGTTGCGTTTTGCAAAGAGGCAAGGACTTCTATAACTGAAATTTTAATATTGACGAATGAGAGACGAGAGGCGTTGATCGAAAGAAAGGAAGCCGAGTGTGTGAAGAACACAGAACAATATTGTGGTGCTAAGTGTGACTCCATTTTTGATGTGAGTGGGAAGGACCATTGCCTTATACTCGAGCTGCCACCGTCTGAACGGGGCTGCGTTGTGTTGCAGTCACCGAGTGAACGAAACTACAAGGGGTGGAAGAAGCACAATGGGGCATATTACATTTTCATCAACTGCTACACTGCGCTCGAGATGAAGGCGTTTTTCGCGTGGCAGCAGCGGGCGCTGTTGGATGCCGCTGCGAACGATGCAGGTGCACTGGCAGATATCGATGCGCTGTGGGATGAGGTTGAGCTACGCGTTGATAAGGTGGGCCCGCTGCCGCGCTACGTGTTTGACGATAAGGCGTACAAAGAGAGATGCAACAAGGTTGCCGACAAGTTGAAAAATGTCAGCGAACAAAACGCAGACCATTACATAAAGATCCTTGTAGGCAATGAGGAGTGGATTGAGGACGGAACCACGCATGCGGTCACAAAGCTCGTGCGGACGATAGCGCGTGGTGTGGAGCATTACAGAAACCACCCGGTCACGCGTGCGATCGAAACGAGGCTCAGGAGGCTGCTGATTGCGAAACACTGCGGGAGGTCGAGTCTGGTGAGGGCGCTTGCGACGATGGAAGAGATTTGCGCGAACACGCTGGAGCAATTTGGCGTGTGTGCCTTCCTGTATCCGAGTATCGTGGAAATGATTGGCGCGAAGATGAGGTATCTTCCACGACCAAGAGATAGGGCTAACGCGCAGACTAGTGTGCTGCTGAGCGCATGTGCTGTGGGTCGCTGCCCGCGTTCGTACAAGATGCTTGATATCGGGTCAAGGGTTAAGTGTGGCACGCAGCCGCCAGTGATGGGCAATGTGGAGCATGATGTCTTGTACATACCTGTTGCGAGGGAATTTCCTGTTGTGGATGCGTTTTACTTTGTTAAATCTCTGGCTGGCAACGCTGTTGGTGTGGACGTGGTTGCAGATGCGAGAGGTGGTGAGCGCTGGGCCCTTGCGTGCGTGCAGGTGACGAGGCAGAGCAAGCACGGCACCACCACTTATGCGGTCAATGACTTCATGGCCAATATGGCGCAACTGTTCAATGGCTGGGCGCAGCTGAGGGACAGCCTCGCGTTGGAGATGATCTACGTGCAGCACGTTGACAGCAAGCCAATTACCCGATGGCAAAGATGCAAAAAGAGCAAGCAGTGTACTTTGAACGAGCGCCAAGCTGCTCTCGCCCTCTGGCGCAGATGTGAGCAATACCAAGTGCTTCTGGACAAGGACATATGCGCTGCTCTTTCAAGTTATGACAAAAAAAGTGTTGCCACTGCTCCTAGTGTGGCTGGCGCTGCCGGCGGTGAGGTGACTGGGGTTGGGAGTGACCTTGTGTTGGGCTCGCGGTAGTGCCCATGAATGGCGCGTGCGCACCCAACGCTGAAGACGACCCTGACCACCCCGTTCCCGTCTGCAACGCATGCGCCTGAACCAACGTGACTCCGACAATTTAGTGGAACCTCTCTGTTTTTCCATTCGACCTCGCCTTCGGTATTATCATGCCCCCTTTTGGCGTGGCGCTGTTGCGGGCCTTTGTGTCGCACCGCGGTGTTGCACGACGTGCTTTAGCTGCCAACCCCTGCAAACGGTTGCACGCCCCATTGCGCCTCATCTTTACTCATTTTACTTTTGAAACTGACGAATGTCGCCCTGCTTCATGCCACGTACTCGGCGGCGCGAGCAGCTTGTGAACGTTCCACACCCCTCACACCTGACCAGCCATGCCCCCCTTGAATTAGTAACTCCACATCCTGTCGTGTCCTCCGAGACTGTTGCCCTATGGCCCTCACGTTCGCTCACCCTTTTGTTCAGAAAGTGTGCCACACATTCCGTTCACCCTGTTCTGGCACCCCACACTCAACATGCTCTCCGCACGATCGCTCACTTATTTTAGTGCTAGCTTGCGCCTTGTTGGCGTTGTGTGAGACGGTTTGCGAGGAAAACAGTGCATGAGACATGTGGTTGTGTGGCGGTCTTTTGTGCTCCATGTCGGTTGACGTGCTTGACAGAAACCGAAGCTTTTTGCTGCACCACACTCCCATCACGTCCAGTTTAGAAGACGATGCCGAGCCGAGGTTGCAGTAGATAGCCAGCATTGGCGTTGCCCTCGTGCTGGTCGCGAAAAGAGTTCGCTGTGTGCGTGTGCTAAGCTTCTGTTGGCAGGGGCACGCCACGGTGACAAACGCGTGCGCCCGTATCCGAATATGTCCCGCACTCCTCCGTGCGCTACGTGAAGCGGGTGCACGGACGGATAAAACACAGCGCTGTTGTGCACATCGCGCTGTACGAGCACGGCGGTGCGGTTGTGTGCCCGATGAAAATCGTTGCACACTGAAAGCAATACATGTGCCAAGGCATCAGTTACGCTTGCGCCGTTATGACCAACTGTGAACTGTGCTGTGTGTTATTCAGTCATTTTTTTGTGTGCGGTCATGCCCTGTGCAATTGCTGAAGCTCAACATATGGAGTTTTTGTCGTCATGTGTCTCCGTGCTTAACAGCTTGCGCAAAAAAATATTCAAGGACAAGCACTACTCCTTTCTGATGATAACGCAGGTCCTCCTAGCGTTTCGGGTCGTATGTTTGGTGCGCATTGACTCGTGTTGAATTTCATAAGCTCTAACCTCTCAGTGATAGTGCAATGGCACTCACCGCCAAGGTGTCTTGTCAGTGTCTCAGGCGGAAAGCGCTGCAGGCATCACACGGCTTCTCGTGGGCACCGCCTCCCAGTCGACAGTATGTCGTGCATTCATTAGAGGTGGCACCCTCTTGCCGCTGGGCTTCTGTCCTACTACGGTATTCTTGTTGTCCATTCGAAACGATAACCATTGTATACGAGGGTAACTACAAGCAACGAAGGCAGCTGCCCTTTCGGAACCACACTTTTGACGCAGCTGGCGCGCCTGCTTCTTACATGTTGGTGTGTGGAGTTTGGTGCAAAAGGAGTTAGTATTTTTTGCGTTCTTTGTGCTCCCCTGGCGAATGAGCCATTGCGACACGAAGCGGATGCACTGCAGGCTTAGACTGCACACAGCTGCTGCAAATATGCAGCGAGATTGGCTCCGTCTGGCACCGAGTCACCGAGTCGGTCGACTAAGAGTGAAATGCCTTGTTCGCTTTTCTTTAGGCGATGGAAGCTATGCACGTGAATCAATGCATTCGCCAATGCGAGTACAGACTCATCTGACCGTTAGCACACCGCGCAATGTGTTCGAGTGTGTGCCAATAACGTGGTTCTCAATCGCCTTCAAAACTGGGCATTTGAACAAATGTTGGCATATTTCAATGACAGGGCGAGAGCGTTCTGCCGTGGCCTGACGGCGCCGCGGCCTGAACGCGGTTGTGGGGCTGAGCGCTTTACTCGGAAAGTGACCGGGTGTTAGCGACCGGCATGTGGTCGACCGATTATGACAAGGATCGATGAGCAATGCCCATCTGGACGAAAATGGAAGGGAATTGGAGTGGACTGTCGACCAACTGCAGGCGAGCGCAAACTCAAACGCCAAGCACAAGGCCATTGTTGATGACTTGCAGAATATCAAGGGGCGGCTGCAGTCAGTGGTTGCCCGAATGCCGTAGAGGCAGCAGGGCGTGGAAATGAGACGAGGCGGTGGCGCCTGCTTCCCACAGTGTATAGCCGTAGGAGACAGTAATGCTCGTGCCATTGGTACTTTCTCCGCTGGCATTGCAAGGTGAAAGGGGTGCTTCGCGGCGTCGAGCTATTTCCCCCTCCTCTTCTCCCTCTCTGGTGCTTGGGCTTGTGGGTGCGGGAGCGCCGTGGTTGATGGCGCGCAAGGTAACGGGACCAAAAACAACAAGTGTGCATGAAAACATGGGTGGAAGGAGCGTTGTAGGCGGCGTAGCCGAGACTGGTGTACTCGTTGTTTTTGCTGAGGGGCGCGTGTGGGCTGGAGCCTTTGGTGCCGTGCCTTTGCGTCCATACAAACAAACGTGTGAACTTCGCACCCCCTGCGTCAAGACCCGTTGCGGCACAATGTCGGTTTAGCCTTTTTTAATTCTATTGTCGCAACTCCCCTCTGGGCAAATGCATCACCTAGCGATGCTATTTGTAATGGTGGTGTGTGAGTGTGAGTACCTCCCTCCTCTTTTTGTTCGTAAAAGTGTCACGAGGAGATTGTGTTTCTGTTGAGCGGAGCGCTAATTTTGTCTGACTTTGGGTGCTTGCAAGTTGTAGTTGCAGCATGCCGAGTCGCAGGCGGGAAGCACCTTAACTGCTCGTTGTGTGTTGTGTGTCTCTGTCGGAGCCGGCTCGGCAACGTGAACGGGGCACCGCGTCCTGCCGTCCAAGTCGCATGCACTGGTGTGCGCCTCATTTTTCTTTCTTTCTTTCTTTCTCTCACCCTCATTTGCCGCGTCTGTGCGGAGTGTACTCTCGCCACGCGACCAGAAGACAAGGCAGAAAGTTTGGAAAGGATGAGCCAGGACATCAACGCGGAACTGCAGGAGATCCAGCGCGACCTGCAGTCCGTTGTTGATCGCATAAAGGAGTCTGGCGCCCCACATGCGCAGCGGCTGCAAGGAGCAGTGCGCTTACATTTGGATGCTGCTAGATGACGTCGCGTTTTGTTTTCAGTTGCACGTTTTGTTTGTCTCGCGGTACAGGAAATCGGCTGGTTGTGGGTCGCACGTGCTGCACAGATTTGTGAAGCACAGTGTCAGTTATGCGGATGGGGTGACGCGCTTGATCATTCGAGGCGACGTGTTGTGCTGCATTAAAGTAAGGGCTTCGGTGTGCATCCCGGCGCTGACACGCGCTGAGTTCGCCAGCTGATGTTCATTTTATGACGGTTCTTTGAGCACCACTACATTTGCCTTGTGGTGGTCGTTTTCCGCCATGGTTGCGCCCGCCTGCATTCCTCGAGTCTTCTTATGACTATCCCTTTCTTTCTCTCTTGACAGTTTATTCAATTTTTGTTTTTAGGTGGTAAATATTTGTGACTGATCAATTGAGAAAAGAAAGTGGTGCGATGTTAAGTGCGAGTGGCCCGAACGATGAACCGTCACGCCGACGCAGTCGAGCAGAGAGCGATGTTGCTGTGCCAGAACAGTCAGCAGCGCCACCGTCGTGGTCACTCGATACAAAGGTGAAGGTTGTGCTGCTCGAGGGTGCTGCACCGCCCGCGGATATGAAGCTGAGTGACTTTTTGACGGGAATTGGAGAAGACATTGTTCCAACTAGGGATGTTTCTATGAGATTTTTTGTCAGGAGACCGCATGAGTACATCCCGGACGAGGAGCAGAGAAACGCTGTACTAAACGAGGTGGAATGTCTGCCATATGAGCTTTTTTACAGGGTCGCGCCGTTCCTGGAAGGGAAAGCAATCTCAAGTCTCCGGCAGTGGGCAGAGAGCGGACGCGGTGTCAGGCCTTCTCCGAGTGACAACATAAGAGATGACATTTGGAATGTTGCCACTGCCAGGCTGAACGCAGCGGTAGACTCCATCAAACGAGACATACCTGATCAGGCTGCGCTGGTGCAGCAAGTGTCATTGGAAGAACGCGTGGCGATGTTAACCAAGGAAATACAAAAATTGAGAATGCAAACTTCCACTACGTCCTGGGAAATCCCCGGTGCCTTCGAGTCCGTGCTGAATGCGAGGTGGAGCCACGTGCTGTCTGGCGAGGCAGGTATGCCGCTCGGCATGCGTGTTGTTGACGGCCCTCCAGAGAACGTGTGGTCATATGCTGATGTGAATCACAGTCCATTACCGCTTGAGGTCGACAGGGAGGTACCTCGGAACGGCAACCTCGAGATTATGGTGCTGTCGTCCGAGGACGGCTGGCCGTACACGCAATTCAGAAACGAGACACGAAGTGTTAACAACAATGCTGAAGTAGGGAGAGGCGGAGTCTTCAACGCACCGACAAGCAATGCCGTGTACATTCGCCGCGAGGTTGTGCGCGTGTGGTACATCGTGGAAGAGCAAACGCGTGCATGGTATGTGGAAGGGACACTTACTCATCCCAAGTCTTTCGTTGTGGTTGGCACGCCTGGCATTGGCAAGTCATTCGCGTGCGGCTCCTTCCTGCTCTATAAGCTGCTTCACTATAAAAATAAGCTGCTTCAATACGAGGGTGGGCTTCTTGACGTGGTGGCGTACTTTATTCGTGACAGCGCTTATGTGATACACAACGCGAGACCTGGCGTGGCCGGACGCGTGGTGAAATATTCGGATCAGCGTGCTGCTGTGTTGGAAATTAATGAGATGGCATCTTGTAAAAGGGGCTTTGTCATTGTGGACATCAGCAAGAAGGGACAGGTCCCTCCTGAAGAGCTTCCGACAGACTGCTGGCCCAGCGTTGTTCTGACGTCGCCCGACGTAAACCACTACGATTCGTGGGTGAAGGACAGGGGTGGGATTATGGTCATTGTGAACTGTGACGACGAGCGTGACCTGAAGGCGTTTGTTGCGTGGAGGGTGCTGCGCGGCTTGCCTGAAGGATTTGAGAATAACGCGGGCATGTTGTTGAATGCAGAAAAAAAACTGAGCGAGCAGTTGAAAGTCCTGGATGAACGCATCAAGACTGCCGGACCATTGGCTCGTTTCATGTTCTGTGATGACGTACAGTTCAAACAGCGAGAAACTCAAGTCACAGCCATGCTGAATGGAATCAACGAGAATAATAGGGCAAATTACAAAGGTATCCTCTCTTGTAAAATGAACTGGCAGAACGACGATGTAACACGCAAGTTGGTAAAGATTATGCGAGTTCGGTTCAAGACGAAAGGCGCGGACACCTTCCGATGCCGAGCGCTGTCCTTCCCCATCTTTTCCCACTTATATAAGCTAATGCTCGTGTATTTAAAACGGGACGCAGCGGCAAAAATGCTCATTATGTCCCCTGAAGAGACAGTGGCTTCTTTATTTGAAGAGTATTCATTCTGCGCGCTGCTGCAAAAAGAGGTGCTGTACCCGGTGTCGTACATGATGAAGTACCTCCGACACGAAGGGGACAGGCGGGATGTTGTGAGCGTGCTTGAAGGGCTTCATCTTAACCAGCTCGACCTCATGGACGTGGAGATTCTTCCGACAGCTCGCCAGCGACCCATTGATAGCTGCAGGTACATGGTGATGTACAAGCCGTGCATCCCGAACTATCCTGTTGTCGATGCGTTCTTCTTTGTCGAGGGCCACCCGCACACGCAGCGAAATGGTGAAAAGGACGCCGATGGGCGTGTGAAGGGCGAGGTGTGGCGTGGCTCCAACGCAGTGGGCGCGGATGCGAGAAGGCCCAAAAAGACGATTGTGATGGTGCAGGTGACGACGAGTGACAAGCATCCGATGAGCACTACCGCGCTTGTAAGTTTCCAAAAGACCATTGCGCGCAACTTCGCTGACTGGAATACGTTTTCGGAGAACCTGCGCTGGGAGATGATATACGTGAACTGGTCTGGCGTGGGAATTATCAACGAACGGCAGGTGTGCGAGGACGCCGATGAAGTTAACAGGAGTGCCGATGGAGCAATGGCGGCACGCAAAAATGCCGCCAAGCTGTGGAAGGAGATTCATCAGTGGCAGGTGACGATCAGCGATCCCATGAGCGCAACCTTTGCGCTTGCCCGAAAAGAAAAGGCTAAAACCTTTATTTCCTCACTTATCGACTCGGAAGGTGTAGAGGAAACGTCCAAAGAATGAACCACATAAATGCTCGAGTGGCTGCACGTGTGGATTTGCAAAGAAATGCAGAAGCAGCCAGAAGTTAGCAAAAACTGTCGTCAGGCGGTGGTTTTGGCAGTTGCGTGTTTTCAAGCGAAGAATAGCGGAGCATTCATCCACTGCGGTGTGTTGTCTGCGCGTGAGCTCGGTGACCATTTATGCCAGCGCCGGGCGCTGTGGACGTGCTGTGACTGGGAGGCGAGGAATGGTCTGGAGAGGAGAGAAGAGCACCATTGCGAATACCGTACACAGACGGTGTGGTCAGTTGCGAAAGTGGGTAAAGCAACGATGTCGGTTAGGGGAGAAAGTGTCTAATAGGCGGCCGCCTGTTTCAGGAGCGGTGCACCACGCCTTGCGAGTGTCAGGACAGTGGAGGCCTATGCGTGCGACCAACGTGGACCATGCAGCCTTTTTGGCATGCAAAGAAGGACACGAGGCCATGCGCTTCTACTTTGATACATGCCGTGCCCGGGCTTCGTGGAGGCTTGCGTGCCTCTGTGCGTGGCGTGTTTTGTGTGGTGGCTTCCCGCTTTCTCCCCACACGGTGCTGGCATATTTGTTAGTGAGTTCTTTTATACCTGTTTTGAGAACTAGTTTTAGTAGAAATTGAGGCGCGCGTTTGTCTGCATTTCCTCCACGTTATGTGGAAGGTGAGCCAGGACGTTGCCGTTTTCGCTGACGCCGTGGCACGCATTTTAGCCGGCACTACAACTCGGTGACGAGAGAGTGAAGGAGAATAAATGAGAATGCTACCAGTTTTCCGTGTGTGCACAAACCGCAAATGCTCCACGTGCCTCATTACACGCTTCATTTTCCCTTTCATTTATTCTCTTCAGCAAAACTACACGCTGCGTATTCTCGAGGCAAACACGCGGTTGAGTTTGTGGTGGAGTACAACCACGCGTGCAAATGTTGCGCGATGGTGTTGAGACTGTGTGTGGTGTTGACTGTGCGTTTTGATGCAGCGTGTGCGACTGCGTTGATATGATGGCGTGCTGCTCTCGAAGCAGTTTTGCTGCACTGCCGTATCAGTGCTGAGCGTCGTGATGCAACGCGGCACTCGGTTGAAGGCTTCAATGAGGGACCACCCGTTTAGACCTTTGGCGCGACCCAAGCGCGCAGTTGCCGTGTCGCGCTTTGCCCGCGTGTGGCCACAGTGCGTATTGAGTCGGGTGCTGCCTGCACGTTGTGTTGTGTTGTGTTTGAGCACCGTGAAGGTGGTGCGCGTATGGCACGCTGTACAACATGACCTGGCAAGGTGGATCGGTGACAGCAGTGCATTTGATACTCGGCTAGGTGTGTTGATTGGTGCGCCCGGCGTTAGCAAGTTGTTTGGTGTTGGGTCGTACGTGCTGCACAGAAGTGTGAAGCGCAGTGTCAGTTATGCGGATGGGGTGACGCGCTTGATCATTCGAGGCGACGTGTTGTGCTGCATTAAAGTAAGGGCTTCGGTGTGCATCCCGGCGCTGACACGCGCTGAGTTCGCCAGCTGATGTTCATTTTATGACGGTTCTTTAAGCACCACTACATTTGCCTTGTGGTGGTCGTTTTCTGCTATGTTCCTTGTGCCCGCCTGCATCCCTCGAGTCTTCTTATGACTGTAACTTTCTTTGTGTCTTGACAGTTTATTCAATTTTTGTTTTTAGGTGGTAAATATCCGTGACTGACCAATTGAGAAAAGAAAGTGGTGCGATGTCAAGTGTGAGTGGCCCGAACGATGAACCGTCACGCCGACGCAGTCGAGCAGAGAGCGATGTTGCTGTGCCAGAACAGTCAGCAGCGCCACCGTCGTGGTCACTCGATACAAAGGTGAAGGTTGTGCTGCTCGAGGGTGCTGCACCGCCCGCGGATGTGAAGCTGAGTGCCTTTTTGAGGTCAATTGGAGAAGACATTGTTCCAACTAGGGATGTTTCTATGAGCGTTTTTGTTTGGGCGCCGCAAAGGTACATTCCAGATGAGGAGCAAATAAACGCTGTACTAAACGCAGTGAGGTGTCTGCCATATGAGCTTTTTTACAAGGTCGCTCCGTTCCTGGAGAGGAAAGCAATCTCAAGTCTCCGGCAGTGGGCAGAGAGCGGACGCGGTGTCAGGCCTTCTCCGAGTGACAACATAAGAGATGACATTTGGAATGTCGCCACTGCCAGGCTGAACGCAGCGGTAGACTCCATCAAACGAGACATACCTGATCAGGCTGCGCTGGTGCAGCAAGTGTCATTGGAAGAACGCGTGGCGATGTTAACCAAGGAAATACAAAAATTGAGAATGCAAACTTCCACTACGTCCTGGGAAATCCTCGGCGCCTTCGAGTCCGTGCTGAATGCGAGGTGGAGCCACGTGCTGTCTGGCGAGGCAGGTATGCCGCTTTACATGCGCGTTGCTGACAGACCCCCAGAATACGTGTGGCCCGATGATGAGGTGAATAACACACCGGTTCCAGAACAAAGGGAAAATGACAATGAAGAACACGATGACGGTCTTGAATTGCTCGTGCTGACGTCTGCGAGGGGCTGGCCGTACACAAAGTTTATACCCAGTATGGAGCGTGACGTGTTTGTGCGCCGCGAGGTGATGCGCGTGTGGCACGTTGTGCGAAGTGAGTTGGCAAGGTGGCCCTATGACGACAGCACATTCACGCCTAAGCCCTACGTGTTGGTTGGGACGCCCGGCATCGGCAAGTCGTTTGGCTGCGGGTCGTACCTGCTGTACCAGCTGCTGCACTACGACGCGACTAAGGTGCCTGCTGTCGCATATTTTGTGGATGGCTCCGCGTACATCTTCCACAAGACCGGGTCCATGGCTGGGCGAGTTGTGCTTTATGAAAAGGCGGATGACGCACTGAGCGCAATGTGGCACATGGGGAATGAGAGGCAAGAGATGTTGGTGAGACGAAAGAAGGCCGAAGGTGTGATGAACGCAACACAGAACTGCAAGGCAAAATGTGGCTTCATCATTTTCGATGTGGGTGGGGAACATCAGCCTGAAGTCAAGTTGCTCACGTCTGAATGGGGCTGCATTGTGCTGTCGTCGCCGAATGAAAAAAACTTCAAGTCGTGGATGGACAGCAAAGGGGCTCTCCGCTTTTACATCAACTGCTACACCACGCGTGAGATGAAGGCGTTTTTCGCGTGGCAGGAATGGTGTCGCTGTGTGACGGCCGAGCGCTACCAGGCCTCTCTAGCGGAAATCGAACGGCGATGGAGTGTGGTTGAGCGACGCATTGAGGAGGTGGGTCCACTGCCTCGCTACGTGTTTGATCTTGAGAAGTATGCTCAAAGATGCGATGACGTTGCAACGGCGTTGTTGAATATCAAAGCAGAGGATATGGAGCGCTACATGCGGATTCTTTTGTGTAGTATATCGTGGGTGGAGGACGGGACAACCCACAAAATCATAAAGCTCGTGCGAGTCGCGACTGACCCGGCTGACCGCTACCTCAACTTTCCTTCCTCTGAGGTTATTGGTGCGCGCTTGAAGACTCTCGTCGTTAACTACTTCTTCAGAAGATCGTACCTTGCAAAAGCCCTGGATATGCCGGGCCTTGCTGCGGAGGTGCTGGAGAAGTTCGGTTCGTGTGCCTTCATGTACGAGAGCGTTGTGGACAAGGTGGTGGAAAAGATGAAGTGCCTTCCACACGCTTTCATTGGCCCCGCGCGTGAGAGCGTGCTGAGCAGATTAAGGGCGGCTGCTCGGTATGCTCAGCACTACCAAGTAATCGCCTTCAAGATAGGTGACCAGCGAAGAGGCGTGTCGTTGGTAAGCAGGGACCTCAGGACGGGTGTGCTGTACATTCCAGACCTTGTCAACTTCCCCGTGCTTGACGCGTTTTATTTTGTGGATGCGCCTCCACAAGACGTTGCTGCTGTCGGGCGGGCGGGTGCTCGGGGTGCTTGTGCGAATTGGACGATTGTGTGCCTGCAGATGACGAAGAAAGATAACCACGACACGACGACGGGCGCTGTGGTTGGTTTGATGGCGAGGATGAGGGAGTGGATTCGGGACTGGGATGTGGTGAAGGAGCAGCTCTTGTGGGAGATGATTTACGTGCAGCACCGAGACGCGGAGGCGATGAGCAGGCGGCAGGTGTGCGCGATGGCTGCCGGGGAGGTGACGGAGGAGCACCGAGACGCCCACGTGTTCTGGAACAGAGTGGAGCAGTACCAGGTGCAGATGGACAACAACCTCCTTGCCGCTGTCATGGTTGCTGCTGGCTGCGAACCTTGCAATGCTAAATTGCAAGCCGATGACGTGGAAGAATTTATTTAATGGTAAGTGGAATGTTGTCAACAGAGAAGACGGAGGAAATAGTGTTTTAAGCCAAAAAATATATTCGGTTATCGGTGTAGGGGTTGGCGGTGTGCCCAAACACCATTTCAACAGGCGTTCCATGGTAATGAACGCAGTGCTGCACTAGTGTTTTATGTGCGATCGAGTGTCAAGATTATGTTTCTTTTCGGCGGGTGTGTTTTCCATATTTTCCTATTCTTCCGCGTGCTCTGTTGGCACAGTAGTGTGCCTTATTTGGCAATTCCTTCAAGGGCTAGTTGATTCTGTGGAGAAGTATTTCTGCTCCTAGTCCCATCGTTGAGCGACGCTGTTGCTCAGTGATCTTTCGTTCAATGAGGCGAGGTTCTGCCTCGCGTGACTGCAGCTGTTTCCTCATTGCTTTCACTAAGGCTGTAGATCACAGTAGCTTCCCCAAATGCGTGCCCTGCCTGGTGAGTTGTTGGTTTTTGCTGATACGATGGAGGTTTTGTGGGCGGCGTTCCCTGTGCTGCCTCGGGATGCGACGCCTGCTTTTTATGCTGCGCGTGCACAATGTGCTCTTGTATTTGCAGAGCCGCGTGCCTTTTAATTGTCACGTCGGTGTGACCGTGCGTTGTCGAGTGGGATTGCGGTCAGGTGGAAGTGTGGCTGGAGCGTTGCCCGAGCAGTGGCTGCATGTGTTGTGACAGTCCGGTCGCGATGCGAAGTTCAGCGCCCTGCTTGTCACTCGCTTCTATCGTTTCGTTCAGTCTCGCGACACAGTTGGCGTGGAAGTGCGAGTGGCACGTAGTGGTGCTGTGGTGGTTTGTTTTGCTTTCGCGCCCTCTGAGTGACACTGACCATAAGTGCTGAAGCAGTCACCATGGCGGATGGGCAGCGTGGGACGAAAACAATGAGGAAGAAAGTAATCACCAAGGGGTCACAGTGTGGCAAAGCAGCGTCAAATAAGTAAGAAAAACCAATCGGGTGGGACATGTCCTTGAATAGTGCTTCACAACCCGAAAGTAACGCCCAACGAAACAGGAGAAAGGTGGAACGGATTGAATGAGAGCGGGAGTGACAAACTAAGCACATTAGTAACAACGGTCACAACCGCTGCGAGAAGAGGCGTCTGAGTGACAACTGGCGCCACCAGCACGGCGGTGTGACCTGCTGAGTGCCCTGCCTGCTGCTGCTGCTGGTTCGCTCCAGCCAGCATTCCGCCCTCACAGCTTCAGGGCACGGACGTGCGTGCTGTTGAGTGTGGCGGAATGAACGGGCCTTGACTTCTTCTGCCATCCTTTTTTTCTCGCTGTAGCGACATGGCGGTTAATTGGGGTCTCACGGCCGCTGCTTTGCTCGCGAGGTACAGACGTGCAGACAACGTACTGCTCCTGTACGCCGTTCTGCGGCTTACTTCTCCACACACGTTTCACCTCATCTCTTGCTGCCGTGCCACGTGGAGCCTTGATAGGGGCCGCGGGGTGTTTCTTTCTTTGCTATTTCTTTGATGAGCGAGGAGCAGAAGGTGACACGCGCCACGGTGTCGCTGCTGGCCGGCATGTGTGAGCGCAGAACGCTCAATATTGCGGTTAAGACTTCGACGTACTTCTACTTTTTGATCAAACACAACATCACGCGTCATTACTCGACTCCTTTCACGCTCCTCCCCTCTTACTGCCTGTCGCCTTCCTGCTTGTTCGTGTGAACCTCTTGTGTGGTGCTGAGCTACGCCTCCACTGTGGCGCGGTTGATGGTGTGGAAATGAACGTTTTGTCTTCGGTGCCAGCTCGCGCCTTGTCCACACGGCATTGATTTCATGTGGCGCTGTGCAGGGCGGAGCTGTTTTTTGATGCTGAAGAAAATCATGAGGCAACGACTTTTGCGTCTGTGAGTGCATGCGAGAGAGGTAGGGCGACAGTGTTTTGCTTTTCAGTGCAGAGAACAGTCATGCGAAAGGAAGACGGAAGTTGTTTCCTCGCTAGGGACGCAAGGCGTGCGCTAGTGCTGGGTTGCAAGTGGAGAAGCGAGTGCTTTGTTATTAGCAGTATTATTGCCTGAGGATGAACAACAAAATATACTGACGAGTAAGGCAGTAAAAAGTGGCTTGTTTGGCTGCGCAGCCTACACGACGAGGTTGAACGGATGAAGACTAAAGGCATTGCAGTTTTAGTGAAATAAACCGACGGACAAGATGTTGTGACGAGTAATTCACCACTTGTTTTGCTTTGGTGGGGGAATGCGTAGCGGCGGCGTTTTGAATTGCGGCGACTGGGCCATGAGGCACTCGCGTGTTGCTGAGACAAGCGAGGTGCTGATGGGAGGGGAAAGTGCGGCACTTATAAAGCGACTGCCCGAGCCATATCGGCAATAAATGTCTGTGTCGCATTTTAGGTTTAGGAGGAAAACAGCCGCGCACGAACTTGCCGTTTGACGACACGAGACAGTAAAGAAAGAAAGAAAAAAAAAAGTGAGGAATGCGGTGGTGGGACTGTTGACGTTCAATAACAAAACAGCACATTTTTGCCCCGTTTTCTTTTTTTCTTTCATTTTTATAATGTGGGAATGCAAAATACGCGTTTCATTGGGCGTAATTTTGAAGTGAAGAGGAGAAATGCAAGTGCCGCACGTCAAAATACGGTGGCGCTGCTGTGATTGCCTGCCGCCGTCGCTTGTTATAAGTTGTTTGGGTATTTAATTATTCGTTCAATTTAGTTCATTGGTGGTGGGCGGGTCGCTGTTGCTTTCAGTGCTGTCATCTAAAGAAGAGAGATTTTTCTATCGCTCTAATGCGCTGTGGGTGATATCTGACCGTGTGCGTACCTGAGAAGGAAAAATGGACGTTCTTGCAGCCAACTTGCTTTTTATTGCCTCACGACACTCCGTGAAACAGCGTGTGCATGCCACTCAATGAGAGAGGTGTTTCTTGTGTGTTGGAGCTGGCGCCTAAAACTGACGAGAAATGAGTGGCGCCGAGAGCTACACGGAAATTCGAGGGAAAGTGGAAGTCAGCGAAGTTAGTTAATCAAAGAACACGCGTGTGGAAATGCAGAAGGTGTAGGAGTGTTTCTCGTGTGGCGGTATTAAAGTAAAGTAAAAATGGCAACGCTGGTATCGAAAATAAGTAAATAAATAAGCTGCCACGCTGAAAGCCCTTTACCTTTTGTTTGTTTGAGGAAATAAAAGTCCGCCTATGGACCTCTTAACGCACGCAAACTCGTAAGCATTTGCATCTGGTACCGGTGCCTGATTTGATGGGGCGATTGAGTGGTGTTGTTAGCCGGGACTAGCATAACTGTGAAGCGACTGGCGTCGAGACATTGTAGCGGCAATGCCCAAATTGGAAGGTCACGGCCACACGGCACTGACGATTCAAAAGTGTTTAGGCGGCAAAGAGGATTTCAGCATCCAAACGCTCAACCTGCTCACTCGTGTTTAATTGTGCTGTTGGCGTGCCACCTGCAAGCGCGAACATGCTCAGTTACATCTGCAGCACCTCTGTGCTATTCATGGTCCGGTTTTTGCCCCAACAGACCGCTCACACGATGCGTGGTGGTCTATGAAGCAGTGCTGCACTCTGCCATGCGAGGAGGCGTGCCCGAAGGCCCCCGTCGCGAGAGCTGGTCCTCGTTGCGTTTTTTGCAGCTGAAGCACTCGGTGCTGGACGAACTCGGTGCACTGAAAGTAGTTGTGTGCAAGCATTTGCTGTTGGAGATAGACATGGAAAGTTGTGCATCCACAGCCTGCTGACACACATGTTGTGAGTGATTTGTCGCATATAGCTCAACGGGCTCCGTGGCGAGCATCATCAGTTAGGAGGTGCTCAGCCAGCCCTAATCATGCGGTCGCGTTTGGATGCCTCACGTGGAAACAAGTGCCGGTGGCTGCACGCCACACCACCTGAAAGGCTCATGGATGGGCCGCTGAAACTAGGGGCCGCGAATGACCTCGCAGCGTGCAGTGAGCGTAGAGGTCACTTTGATGGGAAACTGTTCGTTTTCTGGTCCATAAAAAGCGAAGCGCATATACACCGGAGAAACAGCTGTGACACTTGCAACGTGCTGCACTTTGCCCGCCGCGTGTCACGTCCCAAATCAAATCTGAGGTCTTGCGGGGGGTGCGCACGATGGCACGAGTTGACAAACGCTACTCGGCTACGATGAGCGCGGGCGTGTGGTTATGCGCTAGAATGCTTGTACGCCATAATAACTACGCACGTGATTCGCATGCTTGGAATGAGGGTGCGTGAATTCGGATTCTTTAGCGACGAGTCAGTTGGCCAAACACTGAAAGCTACACCGGGCGCAGCGGGTGGCCTGAGCGCCGTTGCCTCGAAGGGCCTGAGGCACGCGGCTAAAAAATCACCGCCAAGCGCAAGCGGTTCGCGCGCCTCTTTTAGATGCGAACGTCAGCATGCCCAGTTAATATAGCAAAGGAAAGTGAGCACGCAGGGAAGAAGGACGCTCGCATAATGCACTGAATGGAGCTTCAAACAAGACATTGCTGTTAAACGATGCGAGGGCGAAGGGGCGTCGCAGTCGTCGGCTAGTTGCGTGTTAGACCGCGATCGTATGAAGCGCCTTTAAGTGGCTTTCCACCGGAAAGCACCGCTGAGAGACGTGTTGGAGTTCGTGACCGCACTGCAGAACGAAGATTTACCGAGCTAGCTTGGCAACGCTCGGTGGTCGCTCACAACTGTGTGTGGCACCTGTCTCCGCAGTTTTCACACGCGGCGTGGAGGGAAGCGCCATGGCCGCGCACAACTTCGACGGGGCTTTGGCAAACGCACGTCGCTACCTTGCGAGTTTCTGCCCGCGACGTGTGTCGCAGTTGGTCACAGAAAGCAGCTGTGGGAGCTGGTTCCGCAGAGGCTGGGCAGCAGGGGGCGACTGATGAACGCTGAAGTCTGTAATGCGGCAAAAGGGAGTTGAGGTCACGCATCACGCAAGCTTGTTAAATTGGTGCGGGTGCGTGTAGGTGTAGACGATGAGACATACAAGTGTGTTCCCCTTTCATCGGATATACACGAAAAAGTTCATCGCAGAATGCTCCAGATAGTGAAAGAGAACTGGATCCTGCTTGGAGGACTTGTGTCTGCAGACTGTCGTTCAGCTGTTTTGTTGGAGCTTTTGGCGTTCGATGCTTTCCGCTACAGCGACGTGACAAGAGCTGTTGTTAATAAGCTCGTGTATCTGCAGCGTGATGGCGAGGAACGCAAGAAGAAGAGCGCACTTGCTAAGTTCAACGAGAAGCAGCTTCATCTACAAAGCAGTGTGTGGCTGGGAACGGCGGAGAATAGTTTCGTTAAGAAGTGCAAGTACTACGTGCTGTACAAACCGTCTGTTGACAATTTCCCTGTGGCTGACGGTTTCTTTTTTGTCGAGGGCCACGGCACGTCAGGCGAGAGGGTGGCGATGCGCACGGCACATAGTTGTGATGCCCATCAGCCGAAGACCATTGTCCTGCTGCAGGCCACAAAGGCAAAATACCATCATACCAAGACGAGTAAGCTGCTCAAGCTGAAGGCCATTCTGAGGCGCGAGTTCGGAGACTGGGCTGATTTCTCCAAAAACATGCGGTGGGAGATCGTGTACGTGCAGGACCCCGACACGAGACTGTTCAAGAAGCGGCAGAGGTGTGAGCGCACAGAAGTTAAGAAAAAAAAAAGGATGAAGAAACCGACGAAGAGTATGACGCCTGGCAGGCTGCGCTTGACGACGAGCAAGTCTTTTGGGAGACGGAAGTGGACCAGTACGCTGCGAAACTTGTTGATAATCTGCTCGCGGCGCTTATCATTTGCCTTAGCGCGAAGTGACGTGCGCTGAGTTCACACAACAGGACGTTTCGATTATGGGTGCGCGCTTCTGGCATTGCTCGAGCTTGCTTTGCAACCAGGGGGCCTTCGCTTCCAGCGGAATAAGCTGGGACGCAAAGTGATGTGCGCAGGCACACATTGTTGCGGCGGTGCTAGGACAAGTAGTGCATGCAATTTTCTTTCTATATTAGCTTTTGCGGCTACTTGCGAACGTGTGGGACTGGGAGCATGTGCTAGGCGTGCCGGTAGTGGGTATATTCCTACTAGCGACTGGGTGTGCGATAACTTTTCCTGGATATCTACCTTCCTTTAGCTTAAAATGCCACCGCTATTTGTGCACTCGTCACGAAAGCAGCGGTGGTCGGGCTTAAATACATTAACTTAATAATTTCCAGTAAAAAGAAGCTTATATTTAATATATATTTTCCACTGAATCTTTTTGAGGAGCCTCTGGAACGAATGGACCAGCCTCACCTCACCACAATAAACCTTTTCTTTGCTTCCTGTAAGGTCAGTGTTTACGGAATGTGTTTTTAACGAAACCCACTCATCCCGCTCAACCCTCGCACGGAAGGCGAGGTAAACTACGCTCTCCCGCTTCTTCCTTTTCGTTAGTCACAGTTTTCAAACATTGTCCTTTAGTAATGAATTTAGGTTTTTTCTGTTGTGCGACATTGTCCAATTAAGTGTTAATTTAGCCGCACTTTCCTGTATTTTTTATTTTACCTTGCGAGCGAGGGTTGGGTGAGGTGTAATCTATTCTCTCTGGAAGGTTTGAAGAGCGTGGTGCTTTCCCGTTTTATCGTCCTTGTTGTGGCACCGGCACCGCCCGCGAGACAAGAAGGTCACGGTGCAAAAAAGCCACAAGCCAACCACAGCAGGTCTGGAAAAGTGCCTCCGCAACACCGGGCGACAAGGCGCAGGGAACAAGGGTGGCATGCAACCCTCAACCGCGGCAAGCCCACGCAAATGGCGCAGAAAGCGGCAGGGCGTGAAGGCAATTGAAGGAAATTTCGGAGAAAAGGTGATGAGCCGCGCGACGACCAAGCGCCAGCATAAAAGACCCAAGGCGCGGTGTTGCCGCAGCTGAAGTACCTGCGAACGGCGGTTCGAAGGAAAAGATAAAATGTGTGCAAGTCAGTCGACCCGCGGAAGTGGCGGGGAGTGAGGAAGGCAAGGAAACGACCGGCGAGCATGTTTCAACAGGCGGCCAAATCTGGCAGGCGCAAGCCGAGCCATCGCTTCCCGAAGGCCGCGCCGCGCATTGTTCATCGGTGCTTTTTTTCCCCATTGCCGGCCCGCTTTCCTCAATTTACCGCGACCCAGCCCGATCGTTCGCAGAGAAGTGCTTCCAAAAAGCCGCAGCCTAATCGATACGGAGCGAAGAGCCGGCCTTCGTGTTTCTTTTTCGGCGCTGCCGCCATTGTCTGCTGTCTCCGAGAGGCGCGTTTCTTCTTTTTACCTCCAAACCTCGCAAAAGCGCGCTCGTCTAGTTCTTTAGCCAACAAAAGATTGGCAACACTTTTCGTGGCTTCGTGGCGAAGTATTTGTGCAATGCTGAACTGGAGCAAAAGGAGGAAAACTGTCGCCAACGGTTGTTCTATCCAGCGATGTTTCGCCAAACTGATACAACAACTCTCAGAAGGAACACCGCACGCATCGCCTCGGGAACATTGAAGCGTCTTATTTCCTTTTCCCGCCTCCGCTGAGTTCCCCCAGGCGAGCGGGAGTGAAGTGTTTAGGAGCAGGGTTCGAAAATGGCGTCCTGCCCTATCAGGTGTCTCCGCGGTCAGAGACGATCGGCAAGCAGAACGAGCAACGCAGGGCGACGACAGCGAGTCCCTGCGCAGTTTGCTTTCCCACATCTGTGGCTTGCGAAGGCTGTGAAATAAAACCCAGAGGCCCATGACAGTAGAATGGAAAGACGTTTCCGAGACACGGTGCGCGGTGATGATGTCTTCACCCAGCCTTTGGAAGTAGGAGAAGCGCGGCACTGAGTCTCACTTCCAACTGCGCACATTTCTGTGCCCACGGGAGCAAGTGGCCTTCCACCGCTTCGCACTTTGACTGCAACGAGTAAATAAATCGTAAATAAAACACAGTAAAGAGGACTGTGGCCCAGGGGACAGCAAGATGGAGAGGTAACAGTCGCTTTGTCGTCCCTTTCAACCTGATGACGCCACGCCGTTGTTCGCTCGTGTGTTACTAAGCGCGTCGTCGTTCGTTTCGCACGCTTAAAGAGTGCAGCTGCGTTGATTTCGCGCACCGCATTTCATATTTGTTGCAGTGCGAGGCCGCGCGGCGGTGGAGGTTGTCCTGTTAAAACGCCTTCACACCATTGACGTCGTAAGCAGTTGCCCCCGCTGCGCACGATATTTCCTCTGCGAGGCAGTGACGGTGCACTGTGTTTATGCCCCTTCTTTGTTTGATGTCTTCCAAACGTCGACGCCGAGTGAGATAGCACTGGAGTTTTTTAATTTTTTGTCGCTGCTCGTTTTTATTTTTGCTTATTCGTTTCTAGCAGGTTGCAACGAATGTGTCATCCACAGAGCGACAAAGCACCTCAATATCGTCTCCTTTTAAAAATACAAATAAATACACAAATTGGCCATTTCTCGATGTTGTGTGTTTTTTTTGGCGTGTATGGACGTTTCATGCCGAGCAATGTTTCATCGCCTGCCGTCTGATTGTTTCAGATGATGTCCACGTTTGCTGATGCCCGTTCGACGTTGCCGGTAACGGGCGGCATACCGACTGGTTGAGTCAGGCCATTGGAGCTGCTGTTTCACGTCCCGTACTTCGTAAAAGCGCTTCAAGCGCACTACAAGCATTGCGCACAGCATGCGACACTTCCTGTTCACTGCCGTTCACTACTTTCCCCTATTCTATTCTGCGACTTGCGTGCTTGAAGCTCAAAGCAGCGTGTCACGAGTTTTTGCGTGGGTTCGTCAGCGTTATGCAAAACGAACTAATCGCACGAGTGCCTTTTTGACGTTTGCTGCCTGTCTGCCGTGTCACAATTGCGAGCTGCCGCAGCCTCATTCTCTACACGCTCCGCTCTTCCTTCGTCTCATCTCGCGGGCACTGGCACAGCGAACAATTGCTAGTTGTTGCGTGCGGTGCGCAGGGCACCGTTGGCGACACTCTTGTTTGCTTTGCCTTTTTCTTACACCTTGCCGCTTTTAGATACCCGTGGCATGTTTTGCAGGCCAACAGATGTCGTGCATCAGCACTTGCACATTCTTGTGCGGTCAGACAGCAGCACTTGGAATACTCTCATAAACACTTCCTTAGTGCCGCGGTGCTTCGTGTGTCACTCGATTTCCGTTGCGGCGGAGAGCCAGCCTGACGGCTTTGCACAGCAGTCTGTTTTGTGGAAGTTGCTGTTACGGAATGATAACTTGCGCTGCCGTTATGAACTTGACGGTTCTCGTGCCTGTGCAACGTGTGCCATTTATGATGTGGTGCATCTGTCACCCTGCATGTGCCTAAGCACGTCCTCACATTGGAGCTGAATGGCACAGGCAGTGTGTCCGCCCTATTGCTGGCAATGAGCGAGTAACCAGCAACGAGCTTTTAGCGCCCGTACCGTTTCTTGACCACGCGCCCATGACGCTGTGAGTTGCATGATATCACAGTGAAGCAGAATGCACTTGATATGGCGACACGAATCCGCGTCCAAAGTACGCTGCTGCCACTTGGAGTGTGTGCCGACTTGAGTTGTTGAGGCAGACCTCTGACGCGTCTGTGGGACGTCATTCCAGGGTCATTTGCTTCTGTGCAGTGTCATTTTCGCATTCACTTGCCTTGCACGCGATTGTTTAAATATTGTTGCATTCGCTGCCTTGGTGTCGAGTGGGGCAAGCAACACAAACGCGTGTTGCAACCTGCTCACTCTCCATTTGCTCGTGTTCACCATTCATACCTGCACGGCGCATTGCTTCATTTTCGCTATTAAGGCTTTGTCACGTCCTCGTTGCACACTAACCGTCGCGACACGCTTATTGCGCTTCGTTGTGTGACGACTTTTCGCTGAGCGCTATCATCTGCTGCTGGACTTGCATGCTTGCCTGAGGGTCAGTGTAAAAGGTAATTGCCGTGTCGTGGATGGACGGTATTGCTCTCTCTATTCCACAGCGGCAGCAGCTACTATTTCGTTGCGCTGCTTTGTTTCTGCATGAAGCGTCCACTGTGGCAACCTCAGCACGCAGCTGGTTTTTGTGTTTGTGTGCCGTGTAATTGTTGTTGCAAGATGAAATATGGTCGTTTGCGAGCAAAACAAAAGTCACGCGCCGCTCTGCCACGAGAAAAAGGCCCTCCCCACGCAATTGCAGACCTGTGTGAGTGAGTCAGCGGACTCGGTTTGGAAGTTACGGACTATTTGCTGTGCCACTGTCAATGGCTTTTAAACTGCGTTGTTGTGCAGCCAGAAGCAACAAGCTAGCGAGCGTTCGCGCATGATGAAGGTATGTTTTAACCGACAGTGTTCGAGCAAGACGCCTTTTAACAGTGCGCACGCGTTTGTTTTCACTGCTATTGCCCCAACCCACCTCCGCGCTACAGCTCCGATGTGCAATAATGGCTGAGCGCGCAGCGCATTAACGTGAATCGGAAGCGAGTTGGAGATGCTGGTCGAGTGCTATAAACTCACCACGCAATGCCGCCAAGTGCTCGCACTGCCAGTTTGCTTGCATTAAGCAGTCTATTGCCGTTTGCGTAACTGCAGTGTGGTCACGTGCCAGCTCAGGTTTGATAGCCACTCGCGTGTGACGTGTGCGACCAGCTGCCTTCTTGCAGTCACGAACAGAACACGCTGCACGACACGCACGCTGCCAAGTAATGACGTTGCGGAATTGTTTTCCGCGCGTGGTTGCAAGACACCTTTGTAATCGTTTTAAATGTGTGTGTTTATTTCCCCCGTTCCGTATTTTACGTTCAATTTTGACTGCACACGCTACTTGTGTTTGAAGCGCACAGGCTGGGTGTCTGAGTTGCGCTGACGTTAATTTTTGGAGTGCTGGCGTGTTGCTCTCCACGTTAGGCTTTGCATCAGTGTACATGTAAGCACATCAACAGAGCGCTTGCGTGTCCACCATCGGTGACTGGTGGGGTTGAAGCTTGTGATATTCTTTGCGCGTCCTCCGCACGATCCATGTTTATTGTGCCACAACTTTAATTTCTGAAGGGATTTTGTGCCTCTTTCACGAGCTAAGTGCACCACTGGCATCTCGCCCGTTTGTTGCGCCTGCGCGGCAGTGTGCTGTATTTCAAATTGTAGCAATATCCGCTGCTGCCTTCTTTCCTGTTGCAGCTCTCACCCGTCCCCACGGGCTTCGGGGTGTGCGTGTGCTCTCAATTGACAGCAGTCCTGCGTCTCTTTTGTGTCCCCGTGGCAGCTATGTCTGTTCGTATAGTTGCTGGTGAGAACATGAAGACTTGGAATGCAGTGAAGATACGCGAGATGTCCGCTTGCCTCAAGTTTACCGCGACGGCCTGTGTGGATGTTGTGGAGCAGGCTTCGCGGATTGAGAAAGCCGCTCTGGAGAGAATGGAGGGCACTGAGATTGCGCTGCGTGTTGGCGCGGGGAAGATAACGAAGGCCGATGCGAGGGTTGGGAAGGCAACGGAACCGCTGCGCAGGCTCCAGCAGGACCTCATGGCCGCTGAATTGGCAGTGAACGCAGCACGGAGTGAGTGAGGTGCGCTTCGTTTGGGAGCGAGGGGGTTGCACGAAGTGCAATTTCTACTGCCGCTAATGCCACTACCGCTGCTGTTGGCTTCGCGCAACGCATCAGTGGGAGCGAGGAGGCGTGCTGCCATTATGTCTATTCGCCGCGCGTTTACCCGTGGCGACAAAACTGGTCTCCGTGTCTGTTGACGGCGAAGTGGCGAGTTTGAAGCAGGCAGGAAGTCGCATTACTTGCGCCATTCAGCCAGCGGTGTGCGCGCAGGAAACGCTGACGCTATGAAGTGAAGTGTGCGCGACAGCAGCGCCACGTAGAATGCAGCTTTGTGCGGCGCGCCGCTGGCTTGCTGCTGCTGCGACCCACGCGCGGCTTGGAACTTCTGCAGAGTTGTGGGAAATGCTTCGGTGCACCACTGCCACTCGCTGTTGGGTGCCTGTTCGCGTTAGATGGCCTCACTGCTCGCACACGCGACGCGCCGGCAGGGACGCGCGCTAATGACGCGGTGGCTGAGGGACCACGCCCCGCCGTGGCCATCGCGCTGCCCGTCCATCTGCGTGGGCGAGGGCGGTGGGAGGAAGCGCAGATGACTGAGGTGGCGCACAAGCCACGCTGCTTGTGTGTGGTGGGAGCAGTCGCGCGCGTAGTGGAGCACTGTCAATGTGGTGCAGACTCAAAGGATGTGGTGTGCCGTGCCGCTGCGCTGAAGGAGCTCCTCTTGCCGCACGGCTGGTCAGGCTGCTGACCGCGTGTCGAGCGGCAGCACACTCTGCGGTGGCATTGCGGAGAGCAACTGCGCTCGAAGCGACAGTGGGAGGCAGCAGCGCTTGTAGCTGTGTTGTTGGACGCTTGTTCCGCTGCCTGCGGTGACGGCGTGAGTGGGCTTGCACGGTAGGCGAACGCGGGTGTGCAAGATGTGCCTGTGCTAATAACTGCGTTGTGACGCGCTTGTCTGGTGACGCGTCTTGAGGCTGTTGCAGCGCACTTGTTGTCCGAATCGCTTGTGATGCGACACGCGGTGCGTTGCACAGGTCATGGTTCGACTGCTTCGCGCGCCTCCACGCAAATGCACTCCGCACACGCTTGATGAGCACGTGACGCGCAGCCTGCTTGGCCGTGCCCACACCAACGCCCTTTCTTCCTGCGCGCCACGCCACTGTCCGCGGCACATATCCCACTTGTTTCGCAATGTCTTGTTGTATTCACTTGCCCACTTAACTCACCGTTTTTCCATTTCAGTTTATTCATTCTAGCGTGATTATTTTGTGCTTACTTGAAGTGTGGAGACCAAGGTGAAGCAAAACGACGCGAGCATGGCTGAGCGAAATCAACTTGCCTTAACGAATGAGGGTGCCGATCCGGGCGGGCCTCCCTTGATGCGAGCGCGTGTGGAGAGCGTGCCTGGCCCGCAGTGGACGCTGAGCAGCGATGTATTGGACGTTTTATTGCGTGGTTCTCCGCCGCCTGATAACCAGAAGCTGAGCAGTTTCATTGCATATCTTGGGATTCTCAACGTTGAACTTGCAGGTGACGTGCAAATGAGCGTATTCGTGAATGAACCAGAATTTTACATTCCTGACGAACACGGACGTAGACGTGTCTTGAGTCTTTCTGAGTGCAGGACATATGCGCTTGTTTACAGGGCTGTCCCACTGCTCAGAGGACATCGAATAACAAGTGTCCGGCGGTGGGGCGGTCCTGACGAAAATACGGACGCCAAGCGCGCAGTGAGAGATGCGTTGGCGGATGAACGGCTGTGGAACACGGTCTGTGGCTTGCTGGACGATGCGTATAATGTTGCGAAGGACGCTGATGAGAAGGAGAAAATCGAAAGGGAGAGGGAAAGATCTATTGCGAAGGTGATTGAGGTCGAAGGCCTTTACGACTCCGTGGTGAATGCGACGTGGGCTTATGTGAAGTCCGGTGACACCGACGGGCCGTTAGGTATGAAGATATATGTGAGAGATGAGTCAGGAAATGTGATTGGTCCTGAGATGCTGTGGAGAGAGGAAGAGGTGAACTTTTTCAACACCCCAGACAGTGAAGTGGATGAGCAATGCGACCGAGAAGATGGCATTGAAATTTTCGTATTGACGTCAAGGATGGGTTGGCCTTACATGGTGTACCGTGGTGCTGAACAAGCTTCCACGAGCCCGTCTAAAGAATTTTATCGCGGTGTCTTTGTCCGCCGCGAGGTGGTTCGCGTGTGGTATATCGTCAAGAACTCTCTGGATGTTATGCACGGCGAGGCTACTGATGAAAGCACGCACCGATTGACGTTGATTGGCTCTCCTGGAATTGGTAAGTCATATAGTGTTGGTGCATTTCTTCTCTACATGCTGCTGCGTTAGGACGCCAACCGCCTTCACATCGTCGCGTGGTTCATTGGGGGCCTGGTGTACGTGTTCTTGAAGAACGAGCAGCCTGGTAAGGTGCTTGAATTCTGTGACCAAATGGCAGCTGAGGCGTATATTGAGGAACAGGTTGCAAACGGGTCGCGGGTTTATGTGATCTACGACGTTGGGCGGAGCCAGATCGGTCCCGAGTCTAACTGGTGTCGGAATTGGCCAGGTATCCTCATCAGCTCACCGAACGATGGTAACTGCAAGGGATGGTTCAAGGCAGATGGGGCAGGTGCTGTATATATAAACTGTCACCACGTTCGTGAAATAAAGGCCATCCACGTGTGGAGGGAGCGCCTTTTACATCCGAACTCAACCGTAAGCGAGGTGGTGAACACGTGGATTGACTTGAGCGACCGCATTGGCGTTGTGGGGCCGATGATTCGCTATGTTTTGTTCCGTAAGAATTATAGTTTAAGAGAAAATGAGATAGGAAGTGTGATGTGGGGGTTGAACGACGATATGATGGAGCTGTATGAGAAGGTGATTGACAACAAAAAAACGTGGCGTGAGAGTAAATCGTCGCACAAGATTGTGAAGTTAGTCCGTGTGCATTATGATGGGTGCGATGAGGACTACAGGAACAAGGGAGTGTCGCCTAAAGTGTACAGTGGGTTGATGAGGATGGTGATGCTGAGAAAAAAAGGCACAGAGGAGCGTCGCCAAATGCTGGAAGCTGTGCTGTCGAACTATGGCAGAGATAGTGCGCACCTCTTTGAGACTTCTATGATATGTATGTTTCTTCGGAAGGAGTTGTTTGAGAAGGTGGCGCATGACCTCGTGAAGCTTCGTGAGCCGCGGAACAGGGAGTTACCGGAGTGTGACAGCGTGATATGTTGCAATGGCGGGGCTGAGCTTTACCCGAAGGAACTGGCGTTCATACGGGAGGGTGAAAAGCGTGAATTGAAGTGCGGTGTGTTGTACGTCCCATGTGATTCCTGTTTCCCAGTTTTGGACGCTTTTTTTGTTGTTGAGGGTGAGGCGTGGACCGTTGTGGCTCTGCAGGCGACGCGTGCCGAGCAGCATCACACGACTGTATCCAAAGTTTTGCAATTGAAGAAGGAGCTGGCCGAGCGCTTTTGCGAGTGGAACATTTTTACAGACGAACTGAGGTGGGAAATGATCTACGTGCAGCCTGCGGGTGGAAATGTCATTAAAACAAAACAATTGTGCGGAGGTGCTGGTGCAACGGAAAAGGCTGTGTTAACGTTCTGGAAGAGTGTAGAGCAGTATCAGGTGTCTCTCAAGCCAGCATCATATTTAGGTGTGGAAGCAGCTACGCATGTCAGTGAACTCATGAACATTTTTGGTCAAGCGGAGATCGAAAAAAACATAAAAAAAGATGAACAGAAGGCCTGACGGAAGACGTGATGACGCGACTTTCATTTCTCCCCCCATCGCATAGCTGTGCAGCTCTGACGTGCCAGTGGCAGCAAGGAACCAGTCACGAGCGACACACTGCACAGTCTGCATTTTCCAATAGCACATGCTCTAACGCGCAAAATGGCGCTGCGTGTAGCACGCACCTTTTATTTCCCCTCCTTTCATAATGCACACCTCTGTTATCGACACGTAACGCTATCGTTTGGCACGCTGCTACAGACCGACTCTTTTCCGCGCCATGAGCCGAACACATGAGTGAGAGTTGTCAGCGCATCGTTTGAACATCCCTTCATTAACATATGTGATATTCCAGTTGTTCCGCATTTTGGCCACCAGAGCGTCCTCTCTATTACTTCTGAGTGCTGCTGTCCTTGCCTGTGCTCGTGCGCGCGTTCGTAAACCGTAGACGAGCTTACTTTTGCGCACTGCTCCTTTTCTATTCCTCTTGACGCGGTGCGCTGTAGTTTGCCTTGCGCACAGTGCGTCGCGTTATGCTCTGCGATTGCGGCGAGCTCCTTCACCAAAGGAGTCCGTTTGACGGCACGTGCTGCCTTTCGATGTTAACTCGTGTGTCTAAACGGACCTCCATTTGCGAGCTGCCGTGCCGTGTTGAAGCGCTTCGTCGTGATAGCGTGCCTTGGTGCTGCACCATTGGTCATCGCTGCGAGGAGGCGCGTGCTGTGTGAAGCCATGCTCCCTGTTGTGATACGACGCCTGATGCCCTCTTGTTTCCTGTGTGCCATGTTGTGCCATAAACGTAACGCGCAGTGGAAGGGAGGCCACACTTGCGCGTCGGCACCACGTTTTGTACGAATAGCGTGTTGCTGGTTGAAGCGCACGTGAAACTAGAGCAGAGATTCCTCACACAACTTACCGATCGGCTCTGAAGCGCATTGCCAGAGCGTTTGTTAGCATTGCTTCACCGCTGTGCTCGCACCGCCTTTGATGTCGTCCAAGTGTGCACGCGTCTTTGAGCGCCTCGCGTTGCAACTCAAAAACGAGCGACTGACGAGCAACGAAGTTGCCGACGTTACACAAGTGCAATGGACGTGGTGGTGGTCTGATGCCGCATGGTGCGTTTTTTTGTCTGGCCGGTTCCCTGAGGACACGCAACGGCACTGCCTCTGCGGGTGGTTCTCACGAATGCACTCGACATTGACGAGGATGAGGGTACTGTGTACTAGTGCACCCATGCACTGCCACGTGTCGTGTTGTGTTATCGGTCAGTGCACAGCCATTCCGCGAGGTCTGATATGCTGATGTGGTCAGCGTGTATTTTCGCTCTGTGCGACATGTGAAAGTGCGTGTGCCTTTGCCGCGCCCCTGCAATAAGTTCGCAGCATACACCGTATTGCGTATTGCTGACGCGTTCGCTGCACTAAACCTGCTCGGCGGGAGAGCGTGCAGCAATATGGGAAGCTCAGCCATCCAAACCTCCACAAGCTTAAACTGTTGTGCGTCGTTCCATTTTGTTTTGTGATCACACGCCCACCGGCGCGCTTTTATTGCCGCGTGTTTTCACTGCTGTTTTTCTGAGTGTTCACGCCGTGCCTTTTTACCTTCCTGTCTGTTTTCCTCTGTTAACGCGCTCTGCTGTGTGTTGGGTGCTGCCAAGAAGAAACAAAAGGCGTAACAATAACCCCTCCTGTGAATGCACAAGGTCTGATAGTGTGTATAAAGCTGCGACAACGAATGGTGCTGCAACGATGCGATCGTGTGTCGCGTTCAAGGTTTAAGGTGAACAGGTATATGCGCGGCATTGCATATCTTTTGTTTTTGTTCCCATGCATGTTCACCCCTGTCAAGATGATAGTCGAGCTTTTCGCGATGCGGGCGGTGTGGTGGCGAGCGCACTCGTGCCTCTCGCAGAGACGTGACGTTAACCGGGAGCGGCTGTATTTTAAGTCGTGCCCGGCTTCTTTACACTCTTCCACGCGGGCGGATGTTCCACTTTTTAGTGGAGCCAAGTAGTGGCGGCGCAGTGGAAGCAACGCCGTACTTGCTGCGGCGCGTAAAGGGCCAATGATGCAAAGATGTGGCATACTACAGAACCTGCGTGTATTTTCGTGTTCCGCTGATAGGCATGTGGGACCATGAGTTGTGCCAAAATAATGTTGGAATTGGAACGAAAGTGTGTGCTTTTTCCTGATAGACAAGCAAAAGACAGCGTGCCATTACGTCGTGCGTGTGAATGCGTGACAGATCTACGCTGTGGGCGTTGTGCAATGTTGAGGTGAGCGAAGACCACATGGAGTCTGAAACCTTCGGAAATTACGAAGAGCACGAATGTTGTATCTGAGTTGCTTGTGCTGACGTCCTTTAAAGGCTGGCGGTACACCGAGTTTGAACAAAGTAAGAAGCATGGCGTGTTTGTGTGGCGCGAGGTGACCCAATGGCTACAGCACGTCTGTCCCTTGCCCGTACGTGTTGGTAAGGACGCCCGGGATCGGCAAGTTGTTTGGTGTTGGGTCGTACGTGCTGCACACATGTGTGAAGCGCAACATCACGCGTGCAGATAGTGACGCGCTTGATCATTCGAGGCGAAGTGTTGCGCTTCATTATTGCTACAGTTTATGTGTGCATCCAGACAACGACACGCATTGAGTTCTCCAGCTGATGCTCACTTGGTGGCGGTTCTTTGAGCACCACTACCTTTACCTTGTGGCGGCAGTTTTCTGGCGTGTTGGTTGCGCCCGGCTGCACTCCTCGAGTCTTTATCTGTCTGTACCCCTTTTCTTAATAGTTTATTTACCTTGCGTCACTGGGTGTTATATATGCGTGACTGACCAATTGAGAGAGACAGGTGGTGCGATGCCAAGTGCGAGTAGCCTGGACGATAGTGACAGACCACTGCGACGTGGTCGAGTGAAAAGTGATGTTGCCGTGCCAGAGCAGAAACAGGTAGCGGCCACGCCAACAGCGTGGACACTTGATAGAACTGTGAGAGTTGTTTTATTGCGTGGTAATGCTACGCCTACGCATGTGAAGCTAGGAGATTTTTTTGAGTGACATTGGAGACGACATTGTCCCGGCTGAGGATGAATCTCTGAGCGTTTTTGTCAGGAGGGCTAAGGCATACATTCGGGGCAACGACAACCCCAGCCGTGTATTTAACTCACTCTGGTGCAAAGCGGAGAGCCTTTTTTACAAGGTCGCACCATTCTTGGAGAGGGATGCAGTCTCACCTCTCAAGCAGTGGACATAGCAGGAACGCGGTGCCAGGCCTTCTCCGAGTGATAACATAAGAGATAACGTTTGGAATGTCGCCACTGCCAGGCTGAATGCAGCAGGAGACGTTGTCTGGGCAGCGCACAGGCACTATGTCGGAAATTGTCCGGAGGAAAACATAAGAGGTGGTGTTCGGAGTGTTGTAACCGGCACCCCGAGCACAGGGGTCGCTGACAGCGTACAACAGATAGCGGATCAAGAACTATTCGTGAAACGGGTGTTAGATGCTTTGCTGAGGGCCGACGTGGCAAGTTTTGTTGCCGTTAGGCTCCGCCGTCTGCAGCGTGACGGCGAGAAACGTGTGTAGAGCGTGCTCGCTAGGTTCAACGGGAGCCCGCTCCGTCTAACTAGGGGTGAGTGATTCCCAACGTCCAAGAATAGAGTCGTTGGGATGCGCGAGCACAATGTACTATACAAACGTGCCCTCGGGAGTTTTTCTGTGGTTCACAGCTTCTTTGCGGTTGAGTATCGCGAAAGGGAAAGCGAGTGAGTCACGCGAAACTCCGCACACAACAGCGATGTTTATGAGCTAAGGACCATTGTCGTTGTGCAAGCAACGAGGGGGCCCGACCACCACGTCACAACAAGGCATCTGTAAACTTTTAGAAAGAGGTTGGGGAGTGCGTCTGAGGGTGGGAATGCGTTCGACGAAGGCATGGGATGGCGGGTCGTGTACGTGCGCGATGGCAAAAAGAGACAGCTTGGAGACAGGCAGAAGTACGAAGCGGCGCATCCTCAGTGCCCCGAACAGCAAATGCCTTGGAAGGAAACAGTGAGGCAGTACGATTCGGTACCTGTGTAACATAAGCGCACATAACCCCGCGTTGGGACAATCGCTATGCACCGCGCAGATCGTCAACAGCAATGGATGGTAAGTAAAAGCATGTGCCACCGGCATTGCTCGAGCTTGCTTTTCAATCGACGCCCTCTGTTCCAGCGGGGCAATCTGGGACGCAAAGCGATGTGCGCACGCACGCCTTCTTTTAACACCGCTAGGACAAACAGCTCGCAAGGCGTGCTTTCTTTTTTTTAGGGACTGTGACTACTTGCAAACGTGTGGACCCATGAACACTCGCCAGGCGTGACGGTGGTGAATGTTTTCCGAGTAGCGAGCGGCAGTGCGATAATTTCTTTTTTCAAGTGCATTCACACGTCTTTGGCTTAAAGTGCCACCGCCGTTTCGGCATTCACCATGCAAATAATGGTAGGCGCCATTTCCCCCGACACCATAATGATTTCTGTTGAACTGAAGCCCTGGGTTGATATTTATTTTCCTGTAAATCTTTTTGGAGAAGCCACGGAAACGGTGGACTATTCTCACCTATTCAATTTGAATCTTTCCCCTTTCCTCTGTAGAACCAGTGTTTGCGGAAAGCGTTCTTAACGAAACCCGCCCACCCATCGGTCTCCACCCTAGCACGAAAGGAGAGGCGAAAAACTCTTTCCCGCCCATCCCTTTCGTTGACCGCAGCTTAAAAACACTGTCTTTTAGTAACGGATCTGGTTTGCTTTCCTGTAATGCGTGGCGTTGCCCACATAATTGTTAATTTAACTGCACTTCCCTTCACATTACATTTTCCTTGCGAGTGGATGTTAGGTGAGGTGCAGCCTATTCGAAAATGTCTTTGCCTTCCTAATTTGTCGCCAATGTTCCGTTCATTATTATTTTGCTTGCGCATTTATTTAATTGTCTGCTGACAATTTTTGTCGTGTTGTCCGTTGATTTGCACATTCTTCACTTGAATTTATTTTTTGTGTTGTTTCAAATAAACAAGTAAAATGGAACAAAAGCAAGAAGAGGTCTGGTGCCCTTGGACCCCAGGCATGCCATCTGAGCTTGCTAAGCCAGGCTGCCATGACCTGAAGAGTGCCACCAGCGCTTATTTTTGATACGATATGTTTTTTACACTGCTGGTGCAACACCGATGCTGTGTCTGATGCTCAATTGGTCATACATCGATGATTGGCTGACCTACTGCACTGCGGTGTTGGGCGCGGTGATGCCTCTTCAAGTGGCGAATTGTTCCCATGGTGCATGAGAGCGTGCCAAGGGTTTTCATATTTTCCACTCTTAAACAGCCCTGCTACGCACCCCTCCGCGTGTCGTCCTTTCTCTTCAACACAAACTTTATCGCCCCTTCACAAAATACGGCACCTTTCCCTCGCTTGGCTGCTGTAGCAGAGTTTAATGTGGCACGTTGTGATGCGGGCAGTGGGCCTTTGTGTTTCGCCTGCCCAAGCGGGGAGGTCGCAGCCACACGTTGTTACACTGGACCGGCTTGGTCTCTCAACTTGTCATTGCTTCTGGTGCCAAGTGATGTGACCAACGCTGAGGCACGGCTTGTTGTGCTGTTGCCACTGGTATTGCCGTTGTTTCTCTTACCAGCATGTCGGAATAAGGTGTTCACAAAAGGCAAGTCCCAACCATTGGCATCTTTTATGTTTCACTCCTGCATCTACACAACAGCGCACACTTTTACGCCGTTGCGTCGTTGGAGAAGCCATGGAATGCTTCCCCCGCAGTCGCTGGAATAAAGCCTGTGAGGGAAATATTTTTCGTGCACGTGCCTGGCAGTGTGTTTTTACTTTTGCTATTATTATTTTTAGCGCGCGTGCCCGTGAGTAGGCTCGCAAGTAAATGAGCATATCCGATTTGGTACCAACAGAAAATAATGGCACCGCGAGCGTATGTAGCGTGGCGGTTAGTTCAGCAGGCAAATGAGCCGTTGGTGTCGTGATGGGGCTAAATGGGTTAACAGTTTCGTTAGTGGTTAAAGAACGCGCAACCAAATGAGTGATGACAAGTTGAGCAACGAGGCATATCAACGAGAAGAAAAATAGATGAACGAGCGACTTTTTTAATTTTGGGTCCCCCTGTTTCGTCGTTGATTTGGTGCACTACTTTTGAAAATGTGAACAGGCTTTTATATATCGATGATAAGTTTGCACCGAATGGCGTGCCTGTTGTGTGTGTTGGCTGGCCCTCATTTTCTTTGTGCCAAACCGGGAGAAACAAGGGGCATCTGAGTAAATGTGCGTTTATGAACAAACTCAAATGTGTCTTTTATGTTTCATTCCTCCCTTTTAACCCCTTTTCCCTTCTTTGTGTCTTTCCGCTGCTATCCGCCTAATTTTTTACGAAACGAGGATGTGGGGGTTACTTTTTAGGAGGGCCATGTGTGTTTGTCACTGGCATGGGTGTCCTCGAGGTGAGGGGCGGCGTGCGCCAACTGACAATACTTCCACTGGGCATAGCGGTGCCGTTCCGCGGTTCGCACTCGAGGTGAATGCCGCCTGATCGGCGACACGTCAACTTTGCTCGGGTGGTCCCCCTGTTAATTATTTTATTTCCGGATATTGCCTGTGCGTGTCATGCCAACATCATGGCAGCTCGTTTGTGAGCGAAGGACAACTGCAGCCACGTGCGTGCCAACGCGATTTTCTATTTTCACGGTAGTTGCTCGGTCCGTGTGCATTACTGGACTAAGCGGCACTGTAAACGTAGCTCGCCAGTGCATGAAATATTTCCTCACTAAGAGGTCGATATCAGCACCCTTGTTCATGGCGCACGAGCGCATTTCTGCAACTGCATTTGTGCTGTCGTGCGTATATATAACAAGAGTAGTTCAACGAAGCCGACATTGCATGGGGTGGAGTGATGCCTTTTTGATGCCCCCAGGCGCTGTCTCCATGTCTTGCTCCAGACCGCACTGTATATTGTTCCCCGTGACAGACAGCCTATCGAGACCGTTTCTACTAATACTTCTAGGCACAACCGCATTGGGCAAAGTATGTCCTGTTGTGCACATCAAGTGAAGCCCTTACTGTGAGGGCGACGGGTTCATGAGCCACACTCTCTGTGTCCTGTCGTCTTTCTGCACGACTGTACCTCCCCTCGCCCCTGCACGATTTCCCCATACCATTTTGTGTTTGCCTCTATTTTTGCTTTGACAAGGTGCGCTGCTGATGGAAGCGAAAGGCATTGTGTAACTTCAATTAAGGGCAAGCGACAAAAGACTCCCTCTGAAAAAACACGAGGTCAGTTTTACCAGCTTTATGGGTCTTAGTTATCACTTCACTCTTTGAGAAAGGGTTTTCGAATAGTTTCTCGCACGAACAACCGGATACGGTCAGCGCTTGTGCACTCCGCTTATCATTTAGTTTTGTACGCCTGCTACTGGTAAAGGTTCTGTTCGTCAATGACCCCACAACACCACCTAATTTACCAATTGTTGGAGTTACAGCACATGGACTGAGCGGGGTCGCTTTGTCTTTAGTATGTTGTAGCATGTGCTGTGATATTTCCATTCTTTTTATTCCTTTGTCCCTGTTTCGACAACAGCAGTGATGGCAACGGTGGCTCTGCTGCCTGTGCCTTATCCCCGTGGGGGCATTGGTGGTGACGGGCAGTTGGTGCAGGACTGAAGGCACAGCAGACACCAACCGGTGCCCGCGTGATGACCTGCAGAGTGAAGTGCTAGGAATTGGTTAATGGCGATGCATATGTCCTGATATCGAATGTCGACCCGCGTTCATTGGTAATAAGTAAAGACGTTTTGGGAAGCGATTCTGGCTAGGAACGTGCAGCGGACCGTGTTGGTATCGCATGTGCTTTCCTTTCCCCATGGCAGCGGATGTTTATTGTAACAGAGCTTCCACCTGGTGGAGCCGAGTCACCATCGCTAAACGCTACGCACCGTTGGAAGTCCATCAGTAGCCAATTCTACACCCTGATGTTTGCTGTGACAGCGCATCCGAACATCATTGTGCATAACAACTCGGAGTGTTATCCCCTCGATTGCGACCAAGTACAGAAGAGTCTCAAAGCACGGACGTCTCGGAGTCGAAGGTGCCTTGCATGACGCGGCAGCGAGTGCAGGAGATGCGCCGGTCTTTGTGTGCGGAGCGCTTGTTGTTTCTTGGCATTGTGTGGCGGGGAGCAGCGTCTTGCGCTGTGTTCTCTGACTTTTGCCCGCCGGCATACTGACCTGTGGCGACAATGGTGGAAGTGCCACACGGAGTTTACTTACGCATTTCAAGTGTGTTGCTCAACTTTGTAACGTCAGTGCTGCAGAGCAAACTTGCAGTAGCGCGGTGTTAGGGCATTGAGAAGCGCGTGTGTGGCACACTCTTCTGCAGTGCTGGTCCATCACCGGCACTGGAACAACGAACACAGCGCGCTGTCCGACGCTTCCCGCTGTTCTCGCAGCCTATGCGGCCGAGGGAAGTGGAGTTCCTCCGTGGCGCGTTGCGAGGAGTCGCTTGCACTGCCATTGCACTACGCTTCAGTGTGTACGCAGCCTTACTCTTTTCTGAACCGCTCGGGTTGTTATGTGTGAATGGAATGTGGCTGAGGACACTCTTTCATGGAGACCTGGCGGACAGCTGACGTGCAGGAGCATCCTGGCCATCCCTCTCGGAGACGATACACTAACCTTTGTTGGTCCGGGGCCAATGCATACCTGCGTGTGATTGAGAGAGTCGTATCATGATGCAGCTTGGCCCAGACGCCCTACTGTGTAGCTGTGCGGAAAGATGGTGTTCCGTGGCTTGGGTAACTCGAGGCTTGATTGTGACCCAGTGCCCGGTTCAGGAGATCTTCACCTCCCACTCATACGCGCGTATTGTCGTTTATGAGAAGGAACGGCAGTCGGTTTGATCTCGCTCTTTCCACTAGGGCGGATGCATCATTTATGCTGGGGACGCCATGACTCTCCTGCTGGTCCGCACCGGGAGCCTATCCGACGCGAGCGCCGATGATACCGCGCGACATCATTTTCAGGCGAACGCTGTCCACTCCCACATTTTACTTGTACGCGGATCCACGAAGCATTGCGATAGCTGTTCACGACATCCGTGAAGCTAAATGGCTGACGAAACACAACAGGCTGCGACGCTTCGTTCTGGTCAGTTTGCGTTTTACAGTGTTGCCATACATTTCGCAGCAGTAAATGACTGAGGCCCAGCTTGTCTACTCTTGTGCAGTCCCAAAGCCAAAGCGTTGCCATTGGCGGTCATGGGATTGACGGGACCAGTGGTGGCCGTACGAAGGAAGATCTGAGACAACAACACCTGCACGCTCATGTGTTTGTATGCACAACGGGTTGTGTGCCTGTTGCTTGCTTGATGGTTTTCGTTTTCTCATTGATGCATCCAAGGCCACGATTCCGTAGTCCCCAACCGGAGGCTGCTGCGTGACATGGAAGTAAAAACAAGCGCTGACACGCGGAGGCCCCACGAGCGTGCCTGCGTGCGGCGGTACGGGCGAGCGATGGCCCAGGCTTCCGCGTGGCGGCCACAGGTGTTTAGCGATTTTTGGCCCTGTTGCCGAGCGCACTGCGCATCGCACCTGCACACCCTGAAATGTGCCGTGTATGTGTCACTCTCACTATCTCTCTTACATTTGGACTTGCATAGCACGTGTGCACGAACACACGAGCATGAACTGTTCCTATCCACCCTCATGGTCCTGTTTTGTTGCGTCCACCAAGTGCGGCAGATGTTTGCGCATCACTTCTTGTTCTGCTCCCCTCACAATACGTTTCTCAAGCAACACGCATCAAAGAAAAGCGCTGCGTCTTATCGAGTCACTAAACGATGTTTTCCGTCTTCAGGCACTCTCTGCGGTTTGCGGGTGTGCGGCACGCGCGTGTCAGCGCTCACGTGTGGACCAACCAGCTACGCCTCTATCATCGAACGCTTCCTTTTTTGTGTCGTGCTTCGAGCGGCTCCACGACGTGGACGCTGAACAGCGACGTGGCAGACGTTTTGTTGCGTGGTGCTCGACCACCTGAGGAGGTGCCGCTGAGCGAGTGTCTTGAGCGTGTTCGCCATCGTGGAACAGATATTGACGGCGACGTGAGGATGGACGTGGTGATCCAGGAACCAGAATTTTACATTCCTGACGAACACACACGCAGACGCATCTTGTGCCTTCCTGAGTGTCAGACGTACGCGCTTGTTTACAGGGCTGTTCCACTGCTCAGAGGACATCAAATAACAAGTGTCCTTCAGTGGGGCGGTGCTGATGAAAATGCGGACGCCAAGCGCGCAGTGAGAGATGAGTTAGCGGATGAACGGCTGTGGAACACGGTCTGTGGTCTTCTGAATGCCGCGTTCAATGCTGCGATGGGCGACGGGGCGTCTGAGAGAACCGATGAGGCATGGAAAACGTCTGGAGCTGTTATTCCTGGTGCCTTCGAGTCCGTGCTGAATGCGAGGTGGAGTCACGTGCTGTCTGGCGAGGCAGGTATGCCTCTTGGCATGCGTGTTGTTGGCGGCCTTCCAGAGAACGTGTGGTCATACGCTGAGGTGAATTACAGTCCATCGACGCTTGAGGTCGGCAAGCAGGTACCTCGGAATGGCAACCTTGAGATTATGGTGCTGTCGTCCGAGGACGGTTGGCCGTACACGCGTTTCAAAAGCGAAAGGCGAAATGTTAACAACAATGCTGAAGTGGGGAGAGGCGGAGTCTTCAACGCACAGAGGAGCAAGGACGTGTACATTCGCCGCGAGGTTGTGCGCGTGTGGTACATTGTGGAAGAGGCAGTGCGTGCGTGGTATGTGGAAGGGACACTTACTCAACCCAATTCTTTCGTTGTAATTGGTACGCCTGGCATTGGCAAGTCATTCGCGTGCGGCTCCTTCCTGCTCTATCATCTGCTTCACTACGAGGGTGGGCTTCTTGACGTGGTGGCGTACTTTGTTCGTGACGGCACTTACGTGATACACAACGCGAGACCCGGCGTGCCCGGACGCGTGGTGAAATATTCGAACCAGATGACTGCTGTGTTGAAAATTAATGAGATGGCATCTTGTAAAAGAGGCTTTGTCATTGTGGACATCAGCAAGAAGGGACAGGTCCCTCCTGAAGAGCTTCCGACAGACTGCTGGCCCAGCGTTGTTCTGACGTCGCCCGATAAAAGCCACTACGATCAGTGGATTAAGGACAGGAATGGTAAATTGATTTATGTGAACTGTGACGACGAGCGTGATCTGAAGGCGTTTGTCGCGTGGAGGGTGCTGCGCGGCTTGCCTGAAAAAACTGAGAATAATGCGGGTTTGTGGGCAGAGGCGGAAAAAAAACTGAAGGAGCAGTTGAAAGTCCTGGATGAACGCATCAAGACTGTCGGCCCACTACCTCGCTTTGTGCTTAACGCTGATTCATATAAATCCAGACACAACCAGATTGATAATGCGATTAGTGACATAACTCTGGATAACAAGGCACCCTACATGGGCATTCTGAGGATGAACAGCCAGTGGCAATCGAATGATGTATCACATAAGCTTATTAAATTGGTTCGTGTTCCTGGAAGTTTAAACGATGAGACATACAAGTGTGTTCCCCTTTCATCGGATATACACGAAAGAGTTCATCGCAAAATGCTCCAGATAGTGGAAGAGAACTGGGTGTTGCTTGGAGGACTTGTGTCTGCGGACTGTCGCGCAGCTGTTGGATTGGAGCTTTTGTCGTTCGATGCTTTCCTGCATAGTGATGTGACAAGAGCTGTTGTTGATAAGCTCGTGTATCTGCAGCGTGATGGCGAGAAACGCAAGAAGAGCGCGCTTGCCAAGTTCAACGAGAAGCAGCTTCATCTACAAAGCAGTGTGTGGCTGGGAACGGCGGAGAATAGCACCGTTAAGAAGTGCGAGTACTACGTGCTGTACAAACCGTCTGTTGACAATTTCCCTGTGGCCGACGGTTTCTTTTTTGTCGAGGGCCACGGCACGTCAGGCGAGAGGGCGGCGACGCGCGCGGCACATAGTCGTGATGCCCGTCAACCAAAGACCATTGTCCTGCTGCAGGCAACAAAAGCAGAAAGCCACCACACCGAGACAAGTAAGCTGCTGAAGCTGAAGGCCATTCTGAGGCGCGAGTTCAGAGACTGGGCTGATTTCTCCAAAAACATGCGGTGGGAAATCGTGTACGTGCAGCACCCCGACGCGCAACTGTTCAAGAAGCGGCAGAGGTGTGACCGCACAAAATTAAAAAAAGCGGATGAAGAAACCGCCGAGGAGTATGATGAGCGGCAGGCTGCGCATGACGCCGAGCAAGTCTTTTGGGAGACGGAAGTGGACCAGTACGCTGCGAAACTTGTTGATGATCTGCTCGCAGCGCTTATCATTTGCCTCAACGCGAAGTGATGTGCGCTGAGCTCATATAACGCGACGTGGTAATCAGGGGCGTGCGCCGCTGTTATTGTTTGTGCTTGTTTTGCATGCAAAGCACTCTCTCCGCCATCGTAATAAGCCTGTACGCAAAGCAACATGCACAGGCACACCTTCTTTTAACGCTGCTAGGACAAATAATGCTCGTAAGACCTGTCTGGATTTTTTTTTTTTTTTTTTTCATTGGGATTATTTGTAAACGTGTAGGGCTAGTAGCACGTGCCAGGCGTGCTGGTAGTTGGTGTTTTCCTAGTAGAGAGCGACTGTGCCTTGACTTTTCCTGGATATGTACCTTCCTTGAGCTTGAAATGTCACCACCACCGCTGCGTTTGTATTCGCCACGCAAGCTGCAGTGTTTTGACACCAAGCCCTCTATCATCATAATTATTGTTAAAGAAGATGCGCGAGTTTATCTGTATCTTGCTGTCACCTTTTTCTCATTTTAATATTGGTTGTCGTGCGGCGCTTAGTTGACGATGTTAAGGCACGTTATACAATTTTACGTCTTTGATATCACTGAAGAAACTCCGCTGTTGCGAATCATTGAGTAGATTGCTATCAAACGTTCTTTGTCCTTTTTTGCCTTTTCAATCTGTAAAAGGCGTTTTCCACAGGCACAACGAACTAATCTGTTGTGTTTTGTGTTGCATCGCCGTGGCGGATGAAAGCTATAGAAAATGCTTAGTTGCTTCCACAGATAAAGGGCAGGTTCCTTGAGTAGGTATATCAGGCGTGTGAAGACTGGCGTTTTGTCGATTGAAAGACGACGCTTCGTTCGTGTGTGCGTGTGCGTGAGTACTGCTCGTAGAGTTGGTGAGCGAACGTTTCTTGCAGTGGAATCTTTTCTATCTGATTGACGTTGGTCGTGGCCAGTGGATGTGTAGCTCCTTTTTTTTCGTGCAAATGCTGACGCAAAGTGCACGGACCCACACACAACTGCTGAGCACATGCCGAACAGGAGACTTTGTTGCACTTTTGCCCGTTCGTACCATTCAACCGCGTCACTTTCCCTTTCTGTCTCACCACCCCTTATCTTTCATTTCCTTTCCCTTTCCCTTTCCCTTTCCTTTTTCTTTTTTATTGGCAATGAAAATGTGAGTGCATACCATTTACACGATCCAAGTTCTTCTTATAACTGGTCGCACTCCTCCCTTGGATGTGTATGTGCAAGAAGCTCTTGGCTGTCAGTGCCTGTGTTGCAGACGCTATTATTCCAATTCCGGAGGAAAGGATAACAGAGCCACTCCCTGAATGGACGTCTGTGCTCCATGCGGGCTTTGCTAACAAGGCACCTTTTCTTGAGTGCATTAACCGCGGATGTGCGTGTTGTAGACGCGAGGGAGAAGCTGTATGTGCGAGTGAGGATGTGTT